>PVHX01005228.1:0-44499 GCA_004024805.1 Geosciurus inauris | reverse complement strand
TGAAAAAACTTGGAATGGAACCACCTTTTGATCCAGCTATTCCACTCCTTGGCTTATACCCTAAAGACTTATAAACAGCATACCACAGTAAGGCAGCCACCTCAATGTTTATAGCAGCACAATTCCACAATTCACAATTGCAAAACTGTGGAAGCAACCCAGATGCCCTTCAATAGATGAATGGATAAAGAAACTGTGGTACATATACACAATAGAATATTATTCAGCAATAAAAGAGAATAAAATTATGGAATTTGTAGGTAAATGGATGGAATTGGAGAACATTATGTATGCTATGTGAATTAAGCCTATCCCAAAAAACCAAATGCCAAATGTTCTCTCTGATTAGTGGATGCTGATACATAAGCGGAGTGGGAATGGGGAACATAGGAGAAATGGAGGAACTCTGGATGGGGAAGGGGAGAGGTGGGGGGAGGGAAAGGGAATGGGTGTAGTAAAGATGGTTGAATGAGATGGTCATCACTACCCTTGGTACATGTATGAAGACACAAACAGTGTGACTATCTGGTTGGCAAACACAGATATGGAAAAATTGAGCTCTATATATGTACTATGACTTGAAATGCATTTAAATAAATTAATAAAAAAAGACTAAAAAAAAGAAAAAGAGTATCTGAGATATGATGGTGATGTCTGTAAGATAAAAATCTTGAGCTTGGACAGAATGGGGATGGGTAAGTTCCAGGGGGAAAGAATGTTCCAGCAGGGAATGGAGTACACACCATGGACAGTGTCATTGGTGAGTACATAAATGTGCTATCAATGGTTTGAGCAGCTGGCCTCAGTTTTGTATAAATGGTTTAATGGAAACCAAGTTGAATATGTTAAGAGAAAAAAATAAAGGAATATTTAAGGGAAGAATCACACTTGCAAATGTTTCAATGCCCTATTACTATGGGTGAAGATGCACATAGTCAATTCATTGACTCTGGCATTCTTTGAAATGGGTGAAAAATCACTGGGCATGCACTGTTCATGGTTAATGATGTGAACGGAGGTTTTCATTCAGTGGAGATTGTGACTCTTATGGCAGTGAAAGTGCATTTCCAGAAAGCACTACAATATTGAGCAAAAAAATCACAACAGTTAACAAACACTGAAAAGTATTATGGCTTTCATAATGAGTGTCTATAAGGATATGTAAATGACAAGGCTTGAAACTATTTTATTGATCTATTTATTTTCCTCTTACAATACCATTTGGCTTCTCTCCATGCGTATGTACAATCAATGTGTTGAATTATATAAAAGCCCTTTGTTGTTTGCAAGATGATTTACACAAGGGCCCAATGTGGATCTGTGTGGTTGGATCTAGATGGTATTTCTTCTCATGTGTTGGCTAAAACAAAGTGTTTGGACAAGATCTTTTCAAAACATTTAATTATGCCAATGGCCTCATAACGGTTTCTCATGTTCACTAGTTTATAATAGATGCATAAAAATTATGTCATGTTGGCAACATGTTTATCATTTCCAGTGCATCCAATTACTGTCATCATGTCTGAAACCAGAATGTGATCATAGAAGTTAGGTTACATATTAATGTATCAATTTCTAACATTGATTTAAGATTTAATATATGTGGAGATTTGCATGAGACTTGCATGCTAGACTACAGACGTTTCTCAACTTATGATGGAGCTACATCCTGATTAGCCCATTGTAAGAAGAAAATGTTGTAGGTCAAAATATATGTGATACCTCTAAGCTACCAAACATCATAGCTTAGCAACACAGCACACACATGGCTGACTGTGAGCTGCGGCTCACTGTGGTTGCCCAGCATCGTAGGGAGTATTGTGTAGCATATTGGGAGTAAAAAAGCAAAATTCAAAGCTGAGACACAGTTTCTATTGACTGTGCTTGGCTTTCACAACGTCGTCAGAAAATCCTAAGGTTAAATCATAGTGCATCAGGAAGCTTCTGTCCTTCTTATAGGCAGCTTCTGGAAAAATCACCTTTGCTTGTGAAAAATACATGTCCTTTAAAATACTTATTAAAAACAGCATGATTTACACATTTCTGTAAAAATGTATATGCCTATTGGTGTTAACATGTTATCATGGACTAAAATGTGCTATACGGATGATTAGAACTAAAATTAAAAAAAAATTTGATTAAGTATGGCTCCAAATTCTGTTATGGCTCTGTCTGTCCCATGGCCACTTTGCCAGCTATATTTATAGTAACTATTTTCTTCCCTAATGTTCAAAAAGAACAGCTAACCAATGCTTTCATTTATGTTGGTGTCTTTGGAATTTTAATTGTAGTGTTTAACTGGTACGGATTTTACAGATGGATTATTTTGTTTTTTGTTTTGTCTCATGAATACTTTTAGAAGACATGTCAAAGCAGTGTTTAATATGTCTTAAGCAAATTGTGAAAAACGGACTTTGTAAATTAAAATAAGCAAAAAGCTATAACAGTTTGGGCTTAAAATATGCCAATTAAGATATTATTTAATTCACAGACATTTTTAATTCTTAAAGCATTTGTAAAAGCAATTATGATTTTTCTCAGAGAACAGATTATTATATCTGATAATTTATTCTCCATTCAGTACAATTAAGTTAAACGATCTGATGAAATATTTTTCAAATAGAATTTGAAACAAAGCTGGGAATAAATAAATACATGTTATTAGTTGTTTGTTACGCACAAGTCACTATGCTGGTGGATGCAGGAGAGACAAATGTTAATTACAGATACTCCTATCAAGAATTGTACAAGTGCATGGGAAACTACAAAATCAAACCCAGTTATATTGACATTGCTTTACATAATTATAAATAAGGGATGATGATTAAAAGTATAAGTAAAGGTTAGTGTAGATTTAGTGAAATTAGACATCACAATTTAATCAGTAAGAAAGAAAAGATTTGATAAAGAAGGAAGTGTTTGTGATTGGTCTTAAGAATGCATAGATTTGAATGAATAGAGATGGAAATAGGTGGGGGAGGCACACCAATTTGGGGAAGGCATATGAGCAAAATAATTAATGTAGAACATTCGGAGCATCTGTGGAAAGTAATGAATGACTGAGAATATTAAAATGAGGCATGAGATGACAAAAATTAAACTGAATTAATAACCCTTAACACTAGTTAAGTAGAAATAAAAGTCAATGACTTTTCAGAAAAGTCAATGACAAAAAATAGATTTGTTTTTTAAATGTGCATACTAATATATATACATATTGATTATATATATGTATATATTTTAGATTGTAAAATATCACAAGTATTATTGACTATACTTTTGCAAATTTGATAGTTTTTGCTCATTTAGTCTGTTGCACCTTGTTAAACTAATGTAAAATGCATAAAGCAACAGAGCATTACTAATTATAAAGCCACCCTGATATTAGGTTGTATTAATTCACTTGCGATTTATAATAAAAATCAATAAGCATTTAATGCTGGACTTTCATGTCTCAGAGATTAAAATAAGCTCCTGGTGACACTGGGCAAAAAGAAAATTCTCAACACTACATCCTAGGAGGTTGCTGAAATGGCAGATACAGTACCTGCAACTCCCCTTTCCTGTTTATATACAGTATGTTAAAGATACAGTGTGTCTTTCTTTATTTTAAGCTAACATGCCTGAGATTGGAAAATGATTTTCAGCATAAAATCTTCTTGGCCAAAGTAATGGTCTGTTCAGCTTATTTTTAATAAGAAAGTGATGCGGATGAAAAATGAAGTTGAAATGGATTATTTGAAATTATTGCTGTGTTCAAAAGTTAAATATTCTATAAATGGCACTTTCCACATGCCACATAAAAATTCATGTGTTTTCTTATCTAGTCCTCAATTTGTAGGTTTAGGTCTCATGCTGATTAAACAATATCATCCAGAGTATGCTATTTAATCACAATTTCCGGGGCTCAACAAGAGTACCAGTGCACTTTTAGAATACATCTGGCATATCTGATGATCTTTGAAATTTGAAATAAAATATACTTCCAGATCTTTCATAAAACATATTCAAATATCTTGACTGTACTAAGAGTGTTGATCTAGATGTGTTGTGAGTGTGGTGATTGAGGGAGGGGTCAATTGGAGAGTACCCCAATAAGTCAAAGGAAGGATCCAGACTATTAGACTATAGATAGCAATTGTAGTAGGAAACAAGCAGAAGGAATTGACATCTCCTTAAGGTCCTGAAACAAACATCTCTTTAGCAAATTAGATCTGTAGGAGACAGAATTTGCAAGAAAGCCTAACAAACCAGTTATATGGGTCAACTCTGCCTATCTCAAGACTTAAGTATCTATATCTTCCATCCTACTACTAGTATTTCTCAATACCTAGCATTGGGCTTTGGTAAGCATGCTGATCCATCTGCTCATTTGTCAAAACTCAGAAAGAAATATGAGCTACATTTGACCCTCCCTGTTTTAGTCTGAAACACACATTTATTTTTATTATTTATTTTCCTATTTTATCATACTATTTAATATTTTGTCTATTCTATGTTAGTCAGCTTTTTGTTGCTGTGAAAAAAACAAAACAAAACAACAATAACAACAAAACTATCTGATATTAACAAGTTAGAGGAGGAAAAGTATATTTCAACACTAAGTTTCAGAGGTTCGGGCCATGGTCTGCTGACTCCATTGCTCTGGGCGGGCAGTGAACAGGACATTATGGCAAAGGAGGATGGAGAGGAAAACTGTCCCATTCCTGGCAGCTGGGGGCAGAGGGAGCCAGGGGCAAAATTCACGTCTCCCAATGATCCAGTTCCTCCAGCCATGACTCACCTGCCTAGAGTTACCACCTCGTAATCCATTGAAATTGCTACTCTATCAAATGGATTACTCTACTGATTAAGTTACAGCTCTCATGATCTTATGATTTTGCCCCCACATTGCCCATGAACTTTTTTGCAGACGCTCATATCTAAACCATTGCACATCCCAGGTGAAATATTTGTTAACTACTACAACCCACATCCTCAAATGATCTTTAATACTGTTCTCCTCTCTGCCTTTCAGGACCTTGAATATTATAAATATTGTAATATTTTATCAAATTCATGAAGTTAATATTTTCTTCTATCTCTTAGATTATACACTTGAAAAGTTCAGAAATGTTTTAGAAATCTCTTTAACTCTGGACCTAGGAGAAAAAGAGATGATTGAACAAATACATAGTTAATATGGCTAAGTAGGAATGATTATTTTTCCCAAATAGTGTTGGTTTTAATACTTACAAAATCATTTTCTTTCCATCTACCGACTTGCCCCTTGTAATACATATTCGGTTGCTAATTTTGAGTACATGAGTGCAGAGATTTTATTCAACTTCTTGAGGCCATAGGTTGGGTATTTTACTGTTCTATACATACTTCATAATAGTACAGAGATTTTCAAATTATAGCTGCAAAGTAAATATGTATTGATTATTTGTCCCTCAAGCATAAGATGTGATGGTATTAAATGAATGCAATGTATTTCTTCCTCTCTATTTTCACTTACAAGATGATAGATTTCAAAACTCCCATCAGTCTAATCTTGGGTGTAAACTTGCTGATACACTTATAATACAGATGCAGCTCATTTTACTGCCCATTATTGTGCTTCACATATGATGCATTGCTTAGAAATTGAAAGTTTGGGGCAATCCTGTGTCAATCAAGTCTATAGGCATTATTTTCCCAATAGCATGTATCCATTTTGTGTTTCTTATTGTCACATTTTGGTGATTCTCAAAATAATTTTAAATGTTTTCCTTACTACTATATCTGTTATGGTGATCTGTGAAAAGCAATCTTTGATGTTACTATTATAATTGTTTTGCATACTATTGATTGTGTCTAACAGAGACAACAAGATTAATTAATAAATGTGTGTGTTCTAACTACTCCACTCATTGGCTGTTCCCCCATCTCTCTTTCTCTCTTTATGTCTCTCTATTCCCTGAGACACAGTGATATTGAAATTAGGCCAATTGATTGCCCTACAATGACCTCTAAATGTTCAAGCTAAAGGAAGGGACTCGTGTCTCTCACTTTAAGTCAAGAGTTAAAAACAGGTAACCTTAGTGAGAAAGGCATGTTAAAAGCCAACATAAGTCTAAAGCTGGGCCTCTTATGCAAAACCATTAGGCAAGCCATGAATGTAAAGGAAAGTATCTAGAAGAAAATGAAAAGTACTGCTTCAGTGAACTCACAAATGGTAAGAAAATGAAACAGCCTTATTGTTAACATGGAGAATGGTTTAGTCGTCCTGATAGAAGATCAAACCAATTCTAACATTCCTTTTAGCCAAAGCCAGAGCAAAGATCCAACTCTCTTCAATTTTCTTAAAGCTGAGGGAAGTGAGGAAGCTGAAGAAAAAAAATGTTAGGCTAGCAGAGGTTGGTTCTTGAGGTTTGAGGAAAGAAACTGTCTATAACAAAACAGTGGAAGGGGAAGCATATTCAGAAAATCTACCAATGGAAGGAGATGCTCACACTAAACAATGAATTTTCAGTGTAGACAAACCAGACATTTGCTAAAAGAAGATGCCATCTAAGATTTTCATAGCTAGAGAGGAGAAATCAGTGCCCAGTTCCAAGCTTCAAAGGTTAGCCCAGCTCTTCATGTTAAGATTAAAGCAGTTCATGAATTTAAGTCAAAGCTAGTGTTCATACACTGTTCTGAAAATTCCAGAGCTCTTTAGTATTCCCTGAGGAGAATACTAAATCTATTCTGCCTGTGCTCTACAAATGGAGCAACACAGCCTTGAGGACAACATATCTGTTTGCCTCACGATTTACTGAACAGTTTAAAGCCCAATGTTGAAACTTACTGCTCAAGAAAAAAAAAAAAGATTCCTTTCAAAATATAGCTGCTCATTTACACTGCACCTGGTCACACAAAAGCTCTGATGGAGATTGACTGAGAAACGTGGAATTTTCATGCCTGCCAACACAAAATCCATTCTTACAGCCACTGGATGAAGGAATAATTTTGACTTTCAAAACTTAATATTTAAGAATTATATTTCATAAGGCTGTAACTGTCATGGATAGTGATTCTGCTGGGCAAAGTAAATTAAAAACATTCTAAAGAAAAAGGATTTTGCATTCTAGATGTCATTAAGGACATTCCTGATTCATAGGAGGTGGTTGAAATATCACCATTAAAAAAGAGCTTGGAAGAAGTTGATTGAAACCCTCATGGATGACTTCGAGTGGTGCAAGATGTCAGTGGAAGAAGTAACTCCTGGGTTGCTGAAAAGAGCAAGAGAATTAGAGGTGGAGACTGAACAAGTGACTGGATTGCTGCAGGCTCATGATAAAATATGGTATGAATAAGCAAAGAAAATGGTGTCTTGAGATGGAGCCTACTCTTGATAATGATGATGTGAATATTGCTGATGTGACAAAGGATTTAGAATGTTATGTCATTTGGTCAACATAGCAGCAGCAGAGGTAGACAGGACTGCTGTGTTCCTCTTTTTTGTCTTTTGTGGTGCTGGAGATGGAATTCAGACCCTTATGCATAGTAGGCAAGAACTTTAGCTCTGAGCTACATGCTAACCCTTGACTTTAATTTGGAAAGAACTTCTACCATAGGTAAGTTACTATTGAACAGCATTGTATACTACAAGAAACCTTTTGTGAAATTAAGAGTAAATTGAGGAGGAAGACATGATTTTAAAGACATCAATGAAAAAAGCAAAGGTAGTGATATTTACATACATTTTATGTAATAAAAATGTAGAATTCTACTTTTTTTTTTTTTTTTTTGGTATCGGGGATTGAACTCAGGGGCACTCGACACCTGAGCCACATCCTCAGCCCTATTTTGTGTTTTGTGTAGAGACAGGGTCTCACTGAGTTGCTTAGTGCCTCACCATTGCTGAGGCTGGGTTTGAACTCGCGATTCTCCTGTCTCAGCCTCCCTAAGTGCTGGGATTACAAGCGTGAGCCACCGCGCCTGGCTAGAAATCTACATTTTTATGTAGAAATCTTGTTGTCCTATTTTGGAAATGGTCATATCATCCTAACCTTTGGTAACTACCATCCAGATTATCTTGAGGAAAGACTCTCCATAAGCAAAAAGATTATGACTCTGTAAAGACTCAGATGGTCGTTGGCATTTCTTAGCAATAAAGTATTTTCTAATTCAGGTAGATGCATTTTTTTTTAAGATATAACATTCTTTTGCATCAAATATATTAGAGTACAGTGCAAACAGATTTTATATGCACTGAGAAAGCAAAATATTTATCTGACTCAGTTCATTGTTGTGTTTGCTTTATTACAGTGGTTGAGAACCAAACCTGCATATCTCCACATTTTGCCTATAATTTGCAGCACGGTGGGTCACAATCGTGAACTTATATTCTTAGACAACCACTGGGATGTGTTCAAAGCCTGGTCCTCATTGTGGCAGTGCTGGTTGGTGTTGGAATGTTTGAAAAGTGGAACTTAGTGCAAAGTAGCTAAATCACTGGGGATCTTTCCTTGGAAAGGTTTAACATAGTTTTCATGAGATTCTATTTAGTTACTGCAAATTAGATGTTGTAAATGAGCCTAATTCCTCTGTACTCTCTGGCTTCCTATATTTCCATGTAATTTCTCTCCCAAACAATCTTTTGCCATGATAGCATTCATCACGCTATGACAGCCAGGGGAGGGACTTCACTAGAGCCATTGCCATGATGATTAAAATTCCTGTCTCCAAAATTGAAACAAACAAATCTCTTTTCCTTATGTATTACCCAGTCTCAAACATTCTATTATAGCAATGGAAAAATGAACTAATATAGATATCTTCTTCCTTTTTTCTAGTTAATTTCTAAATTTCTTTGCTGAGTTTTCTCTTAAATTATTTGTGTATATGTATGTATGTATTTTAAGATAGCTTTTGTGTATATCATGGTATTTTGGCATTAGTTATTAACTCATGAGGCATTATATCTTCCTGTTCGATGTAAAACAATGATTTAAATAAATTTAGAACATTTATCTCCAGTGATAAATGTAATATTTCCCATATACAAAGACATTTATCTGACAGTTGCTATGAGTCCTGAAATCAAACCAGGCTTTATATGCTTGATTTATAATTCTTTTGAATATTTGCATTTACTGCTTCCTCCTTGATATGTTATAATTTAAGTTTGTTTGCATTTCTAACATTTGTCAATAAAATTCTTCAAGATGCAAGAGAAGAGTGATTACTGCTCATGCTTTTGTGTTTTTAGAAGAAAAAATTCACAAATATATTCAAATATTCATTCATTCAGTAAACATCTGTGCTGCCTTTGCAATGTGCTAAAAATAGAAATCCAAGAAAAATTATGGATCTGCTCTTCTTTTCCATGTACTTAAACCCTATAGGTATTCAAACAATCAAAAATAACCCCAAGACATGAGTTAGGACTTAGATTGCTTGAATACTATCACAGTTCCTCTCTGAATATTTCTTTGTCCACTCTGCACACACAGATGCAAAGCCACACACATACAAAGACATATACATAGATACAGGGAAAAGGAAGATGGAGCTAGTTTGGTATATGAAACAATGGAAGAACCAAAAACAATAACTAGGAAGCAACTAACTAGGAAACTAAAAATATAGAGAGGTCTTAGGGAATGTAGAATTTTAATGATTATTAAAGAATTTATTTTATATTTAAGGATCATAAATCAAGGAGCTTAAAGTGGAATTGATGTGAATTACAGGAACAGAATTATGGACACAGTTAAGCCAAGGTTGTGGGTAGAAATATAATCACCAGCAACAAAGCTGGAACTCAGACATCTCTGCACATATGTGCAGAGGCAAACTACCCACACCATATGGAATTCTCGAAACAGAAAAATGACATTAAAATGATTCAAGAGCAATAAATTCTGTAAGACTCCAGTGGAGCATATAAGAAATTATCCATATGAATGTCTCCAAGACCTACATATTGGTTGGACTCACAACATAATTTCTGCTAAGGATTAGTTCACAATGAAAATTAAATTAAAATATATAGCAATACAAAACTGTGTAAATGAATACACATCCCACAGCAAGATAATAAATAAATCAAATTCAAGGGGACTCAAATAATATGGTATTGTTTCATACAGAATTTCATTGTCCTTAATGTTAAAAAAAATGTATGCACCTAAGCACACTATTGGTAAACCACAAATCTTAAAGATCTACAAATAAAAAGGTTATTTTTCTTTATATGTAAAATACAAAATATTATATAGATAAATACATAAATATTTACAGAAATTATTACCTAACAGAGAATATGTAGATATTAAAAGTACCAAGAGGGGCTGGGGATATAGCTTAGTTGGTAGAGTGCTTGCCTTGCATGCACAAGACTCTGGGTTCTATCCCCAGCACCTCACCCCCCAAAAAAGTACCAAGAATAAAAAAAGTTAGAATATAATAATAATGAAAATATTTTAAAATTTTTGGATTATAACTACAATAGTAACTAGTAGAAAAATATATGGATATATATATATTTTTATATATGTATTTATATATATATATACACAAGTACGTATATATATCTATATATCCATTTGGAAAAACAAGTAAAATTATAAATTTACTATGGATTAATTTCAAGAATTCAGAGAAAAATTAAACATCTTTAAAATATAATATGCAAAATGAGAGAAGAAATTAAATAAAGAAGTTATAGGTACAGATAAATCATTCAGAAGATGGAAATAATACAACCTAAAGCTTGCTTTTGAAAAATCTAACAACCAAAATAAAGTAAAAGTAAAACCAAACTCCCCTCAGCAATTCTCAACAAAATAATAATAATAGTATTAACAACGTTTAAGCATTAATAAAGAATATTAGAAGTAATTAAGTGAATGAAACAAGCATAGAAGTATATTTTATTCCTAGAGCACACTAAATATGAAAATTAGATTAAAAGTTTATAGAAAATATGAAATCTGCAAGTTAAAGCAATAAGAACTAGTAAAAATGAACACACTGAACCAGTAATTAAAGCCAAGCTTCCTCCCTATCATACACACACACACACTTGTAGAAGAAATATTTGACACAAATTTTATCAGATTTCCAAGGAATTAGGTAATTATTCTATTGTTACAAAGATTAGAAAAAAGAAGATAAAATCTAAATGGGCATTCCATTTGTTTGCTGTGGCTGAAATAACGAAGCTTGGTAGCTTAAAAAGTAGAAATTCATTTCTCATAGTTTTGAAGGGTAGAGGTCCAAGACATGGTGTCCTCAAGATCGGCTTCTTCTGAGTACTCTGAATCTAGATGGTAGATAACCATCCGTCTTTTCCCTGTCTATCCTCCTTTAAGTACAGTAGTCATGTTAGATTAGGTCCTAGCCTAGTGACCTCCTTTTAATTTATCCAAGTATCCAAGTAGAGTCACATTCTGAGGTATCGGGGATTAGGTCTTCAATGCATTATTTTGAGGATATATGGTTTTATAACAGGCACTACATATGTAATGCATGAAAATTCATTAATGCAGATGTCACTCAGTATCCATGAGACATTGGTCCCAGGATCCCCTGTGAATACCAAAATCAAAAGATTCTCAAGTTTATATAAAATATCATCATTTTTAGATGTAACCTCTGCACATCCTCCCATATACTTTAAGTCATTTTTATATTATATATTATGTCTAGCCTCTCAACTTTCACATCCCTTCTTATCTATTTTCACCAAAGCAGCAGGAATGACTTCTTACAAGAAAGTTAAATTCAATTCCTCTACTTAGAACTTCCCAATGACTTAACAATTGTACTTAATACTAAATCCAAGTCTTTTTCTAAGGCCTTCAAGGTCATAGATGATCTCTCCTGCCTGTTCAATATCTTCTTATGTTACTTTGCTCCTGATCACTGTATTTCAGACTGATCACCCTTTCAAGTTTCATGAGTTTTCTTTTATATCTGATCTTTGCACACGGCTCTTTATTTTTTTCTAGATTATCATCTAATCTTTGCATATAATATGACCTTTGTTTTGGGGTCTCTATGTAAGTATTTTCTTCTCAAGAGACCTTCCAAAAATTACTTTTAAATGTTTTGTCAATGCAAAATATAAGCACTTGTGCACACATACAAGTAAATGTTATAGCAGATATTTACATTGACATATATAGTTATACAAGTGGTTCATAAATTTATTGTGAATCAAAATAATCCTCCAGTTCTCTTAAAATACAAATTCCTAAGCTCAATACCTTTCTAATTCACTATCTAGGGTGAAGCTTGAGAATTTAACTTTCTAAGTTGTCAGTAGATGCAGAAGCTACTGATCCAGGGACTATAATTTGAAGACTACTTACATAGGTTCTTAATGTTTTACTGACACGTCTTTGCTTTTTCTTGTTTCTCTTTTCCATCAGAGTTTCAGCTCCATGACTACAGGTCCACAGAGGTGTTTTTATTATTGTAATCCTTCTATGATTTCTATGGAAACACTTTGGTTGGGAATCTAACCACTTTGGTGACTATCGGGGTGACTATCTCAGTGATTGCATTTAAATTTTGTTATATCATTCACGACCTCTAATGGAAAAACTCAGTGACATGACCTCTATGAGACAAACTAGACAACAGTAAATTGGTAAATGAATGAAAAAATTGTTTAACACAGTAACCATGGCTTTTGTTGAAAAACGATTTAGTTGGAAAAAAATTGGTTATTGTTACAGTCTTTAATTGGAATAAAGTGAGGGTATGGGGTTTTGTGTGTGTGTGTGTGTGTGTGTTTTCATTTGTTTATGTAAAGGATGGATGACATCTGTGAACCTGAAAGTTTTTGGTCTGAGTCAAATGAAGGTGAATATTATTGGAGTTGTAACACTTACAGAATTTAGACATTAAGAGATTGAGTATAGCATACAATAAAAAATACCTAAAATTATCTAAAGATTTGAGGTAAAAGGAGTAATGGTGAATTAGAATGTTAGGGAATAATTGCCACATGGTAGATAATAAAGCAACCAGATGGAAGTATGATATTGTGTGGCTGATTAAAATAACAAGCTTCAGAAGCATAATGATGAATGTGGAAAATATGAAATCCATCTTCTGCTCCTGGGTGCAAGGATAGGAAAGATTCCAGAGTCAGGAAGGTATAACATCAGTAACCTGTACTTTAGTATGGTGACAAATGATTGTGAATATTAGCCTCAATATAATATGGTTTATAATCTAATAATGCCCACGAGGGACACCATAAATTTTAACTTTGAAATATGTCTAATATTTAATTTATATACTAAAGACTAAGAGATTCCTCACCAGGAACAATCCCTGTTCCCTGCCTACACACACACACACACACACACACACACACACACAGAGAAAGAGAGAGAGAGAGAATCCTCATAACAAAATCTTGAACAATAGTGCTCATTAAATATTAGAATGGCTTCATAAATCCCACTGGTTACCTTCTTTCTTAACACATTCCCAATAGCTGAATTCTAGCATGAGTATTTTTTCCCCAGTGTACATATCAATTTTTGAATAAACTGCCTTCATTCATTTACACATTCTTTATTCCTGGAAATGATTTTTGTCATATTCTCTGGTTTATAAATTTGTCCTATAGGAAGAAAATATATATATGCCTATTCTGAGATGTAATATTGCCTTTTCTAGTATTTATTTTTTTAATATAGTGAATTTTATAATGGTTATAGTGATGACTAAGATAATATACTTTAGAGTTCGATAAACTTTTAGGCCTGACATTTCTTATCTATGGGATTTCTTCAACTTTTGTGACTACATTGAACTTCAGTTTCCTTATCTTTAAAAGGGAGATTACAATACATAGCACATTTTTGAGGGTTAAATGTAATGACCATAGTAAGAGCCTAGAACTGCACATGAAACAATGTGGTCAGTAAACTTTTATAGATCATGTATTTAACATAAATTAAGATTGAAATGATTCTTATCTTAATTAAATGTTATAATTTGCTCAAATATGGTTGTGGTCTCCAATATTTGCTTGCTAATCATTAAAATCAAAACATTAATTATAATATCTACTTTGTCACATCCCCCCTTAGATTCAGTTGCTTACATGAATTCCAAGATTCTTTATAGGAAACATTCAATAACTTGTGTCAGTATTAATCAGCTCAATTTTTACTCAAAAGCCAGAACAGTATTATGTAACTCATATTGGAAGAGAGAAAGCATGTGCAGCCTTAGCCATTTTATTAGCAAAAGTGATTTAACATTTTAACTGTGAAAAAGCAATTGTCTGAAATATGAGCATATATTCCAGTAACAAAATTTGTAAGTGACAATTTAAAACAATGGAAAACATCCTCTATCAAAGAACTTTGGATTTGGGTTTTGTAAGTGTCCATTGAATCTAACACCTTTCACTTTATGTCAGTGAAATTTCTCTGACTGCTGGTTTTGTACAGTAAGTAGATGAACACGGAAAGCTTCGATACTCTCAACTGTAGGAGAAAACATTTTATACCAAACTCATCTCTAAATGACAATGACAGATTGATATTTTAAAAATATGTATGATTATGATTATAAATAATGTAGACTATTAAAAAATACAAGTCAATAAATCCCCAAACCCAAATAAAATACATTATATAATTTTCTTTATAATTCATAAAGGTAATTGATAATATTTTATTCTATATTTTATGTGCCCTTTTTCGTGTATGAAAAATAAAATGCAATAATATGAATTTTGTATTCAACATTTATTTTTCCCATTGCATTTTGCTATAGTGATAGTTTTATTGTTAATTTTGTTTATGATTCACAAGAATGAAGTTTTAAAAATAAATATTAATCTGTATTTGTTAAGTTATCAAAGTTGAGATAATAGCTGGTTTTAAATAAATTATAAAATAAGAAATGTATTATATATCAATTTTGCTATTAATATAGTATCTTCACTTGATGCTCTAAATAAATTTTGGATTTTATTTAGGTTAATAATAAATAAATATTATATTTTTTCTATTTAACAACAAATTTGATTTGTGCATGGTTAATGAGCAAATGGATAATAATTTTTATTTGGCTTTTTTTTTTATTGTAGCAGTTTCAACTTGAAAGATTCATTGGACATATGTATATACCATAATCTATCCACTTAAAACTTTATCTAATATACAGTCTTGATAAATTTATTCAGTAAAATAATTAACAAAATGATATAATGGATTATTTTACTCTAGGTATGTTTCAAGTTATCCTTTTTTTTTTTAAAATTGAGGATTGAACACAGAGGAACTTTTACAATTGAGCTACATTCTCAGTCTTTTCTGTTTTTTTCATTTCGAGACAAGATCTGGCCATCAGAGGTATGCCTCAAACTTGTGATCCTCCTGCCTCAGCCTATAAATTGTGCATGCACAAGTCTCCTCTTATATTGACTTCCATTTTCAGAACCTTTTTCATTTCTTCCTAAGTACATGCACCATCTCCAAAGCCAGCCTTTTTATAACCCTCTGCATGTTACGAGGTCTTCTTCTATAGAAATTTATTTCTATAGTACTTTAATCTTTTCTATAAATGACATACTATTCCCAAACCCAACCTGACCATAACCAGTGATAATTCAACCAACCACCTCATTCTGCACTCACATCCTTACATATACACATCAATTATTGCTCATCTATTTTCTAGGAATTTAAATACAACTAATTTTAATACAGAGGCATGATGGAGGATGGGAATAGAAATGGAGAGACAGTATTCTTCCTCAAAGCAATGGAGTGCAGGGCCTTTGACAAATATTTTGTATTTTTTCTTTATATACAAAAATTTTAAATATGAATTATATAATTTATAAGTCAGTTTGTATGTATAATGACTTCATGATAGGTACTTAGAATCATAAGTAAAAATCTTACAAATTTCCTTATTCTGCATTTAGTGCATGTGAAACATCTTTGTTGGTACTTCCTACAAAGAAAGGAAGTCAACTCTTCCTGCTTAGGTGCAGGAACCATCTCTTCCTATTCTCTATTTGAAATGTGCCATTCCCAGTTAATTTTCTATCTTCCATTATGAGAACACGTACAAGGTAGTGATGTTGTTATTCCTCATACTGTCACGGCTCTGTATTGTATTTGAAATACAATAGATTTTCTTGCTCTTCAGTTCCCTAATGCTACACATTTAACGCTGGTTCTGTAATTACAACCAAAACTGCATCATTAATCATGCCAAAAGTGAATGTTGGCTTCGAATGACTTTCTCAAAGGTTGCTATTTGCTTTGTTGATGATGATCATCAATGCAAGTCACACCCAGTGTTTGAAGAAAAATGTGAACAACTGTTCATTTTTTGTTAAACTCACCATTCAGAATTAAATAGCATAAATGGATAATAACACTTTGAGCAAGTATTTTTGGTGCTTTAAGCCATGATGAACATATGAGTGGGGCATGACTTCCTGTGATGTTGGCACCACCCTTGCTGATGTGCACCATCAGTAAAGGAGGACAGATAATGGGTGTATTAGTGGAGAGAACAACCAGTCTCATTAGATGGAGGCTGTCAGACTTCTACTTCTTACAAATTTTGACTGAACTGGGAGAATTTGACCTCACCATATTGATTGAACAGGAAAATGATATTGATAGGAAAGACCTATTAGCATTATAAAAAAATAATCTCAAAAGCCCTTGCAGCGGATGGATGTGGCCATCTCAGAGGACTGCTTGACATGCGGCTTGAAGGTCATGGAGAGAATGAATAATTAAAGTTGCCACTGTGGGAGCACAAATAGAACACATGCCACTACCCTTGCCACCATCAGAGGCTAATGAGCTGAGGTGGCAGTATTATTGAAACACACATATGACTCAAGTTCACATTTTAGTGTTGGAGCATTTGTTGTCTAGTATCTTGAATGCATCCTATGCCCCGCTTGAAGAAGCATATCAGCATTTTGCCGAAGATCCAATCTCAGATAACCCTGTGTGAATATTACTTCACTAGGAAAATCCATGTTCAGGTTCTAGAGCTCCCTGGGGTATCTGGTCAATCTCACAGAGAAAGTTCCAGATAGTGCCTTAAATGAGAGAACTGTAAACACTGGCTTAGGGAGGCCCTGGAAAGTCCCCAGGACTACAGCATAAAAGCACTCTAAAGTGAAAAGAGGACAGAATTGACACCCAAGATCCAGTCATGGGATGAGCTTGCCCTGGTTTAAAGTGGTATTGTTCTACATTCTATAAGAAAGAAACACGAGGATTTCTGGTTCTTGTATGGATGTGGAAGGAATTTATTTATGAATCATTAGTCTTCCTTGAAATATACTGTAGCAAAATGAGCTCCAAGAGTAGCAAACAAGACATTGAAAACTGCAAAAAATTAAAAATTCAGAAAACTCAGATATGAAAAATTTACAAAGTCCAAATGTTGTATAAGTGCTGTCAAAGTCAGGCCCAGGATGAAAGGTGGGATATAAAATAGGATAATTCCACTGGAAAATTTTAGGAGAGCAGAGATCTTTCAGAGGCAGATCTCATAAACCTCTAGCAAAAATTTTCTCTCAGAAGGAAATAGTACCACTTAGAGAAAGGAAGGAAGGAAGGAGAGGGGAGGGCAGGGAAGGGAAGAGAGGGTGAGAGGGAGGAAGGAAGGAAAAGAAAAGGCTCCTGTGGAGCTAAGGTGGCAGTAAACTCTCAGGCTGGGTAAAATGAAAAGAGAATGTCATAGGAAGAATAAGGAGATGAGGGGACACAGTAGAAGATCTGTTGGCCAACTTACTCATTTGTTTGAATAATTTAAAAACTTAATACAACGTTTCCTACTTAGGAAAAATTACAACAGAGAAGAACAAATTCACACACATTAGCACTCAGAAAAAAATAGTTTAAAATAAAAACAAGAAGTGATGATAAAATGTTATTGTATGAGTGGTTTAGTATGAGGATTAATGGCAATGGTTTTGTGAATGTTACCTCAAGGATGAGATATACAGATCCAGGAGAATGCATGGAAAAGCTGATCTTAAACAGTAAAACCTAATCAAGCCAAACGCCTTCTTTTGTTTATGTCCTAATGTGGCTCATAGCAAATTGTATGGCTTAGAAAATTCTCTCTCTGTCTCTGTCTCTCTCTCTCACATACACACAGACGTGAGCCACATATATTCCTAAAATATGGAAATGTATACACAGTAGAAGGCAGACTGCTTCATTTGGTTTTGATAGAGATTTTGCATATTATAAACATAAGACAGAATATTGGGGAAAAGGAAACCGTCTTATTTAATTCTGAGAAACCAACATTATTCGTGGACTGAGAATGGCAACCTGGTCTCATTGTCTGTGCACATTCGAGGAATTTTTGCTGATTCTGTTTTTATTTATTTTTTCTATTTGTGGTACTGGGGATTGAACCCAGTAATGCTTTACCACTAAGCTACATCCTCATCCCCTGATTTTTTATTTTAATCTGGGGCCTCACAAAGTTGCTCAGGTTGGCCTCAAATTTGTATTCCTCCTGTCTTAGCCTACAAAGTTACTGGGACTGCAGTTGTGTACCACCATGCCTGACTGGTTGATGATTCTTATATAGTTTTACCACCAGTATTTCTATTTGCATACGTATTTACTAGGGCAAGGCAGGGGACTTATGTTATAATCTGTATTATTGGTGCCTTTTAACTCATATTTGTCTTTCCAAATAAAGTGTTCTCTCATTTGTATATTTATTACAATAACTGTACATTAGTAGTCATGAGTAAATGCAAAGACAAATAGAAACAAGATAGACACTAAAGAAGCAATATAGAAAAAGATTTTATGATTCAGTCCTATGTATTCACTGGGTCTCATTAATAATGAGAGTAAACACATATTTTCTGTGCTTGACCATATAATGTTCATAGAAAAGATCTTGATGCAAAAAAAATATGGACTACAGATAAATTGTGTAGTGATTATTCCAATTCAAACAACTATGGATAAAAAGATTTCTTTTTCTTTCTACTAAAGGTGGAAAGACAGCCTAAAGAAAATATTTTTCTAAGAGACTCAGTCATGGCTGTTAATAGCTTTAGATGTTCATTTCTGTTGAAAATAAGGAAGATAACATTCAAGATAAGACAGGGGCTGGTAGGGAATACAGTTTCTTTCATTTGTTTCTTGTTTTTGTACCAAGTTTGAAAATGGAATTACATAAAAATATTGATCATTACTTTTAAGTTAGGACCAATGAAGCCCATAGAAGGAGATGTTCATTTTGTCAAAGTACTTATTCCCTGAGTTCTGTGTGAGTTTACTTTGAATAGTTAAGTAACTTTTCATCAATTTTCTAAATGAAAATACATGTATAATTTGCATTAATTTTCAAATATGCACATCTCTACCAGTGATTAAGTTTATTAAGATATTTAGCTGAGGCTTACTCTCAAATATTTATTACAAACAAATATTTATTTCATTAAATAAATAATTTGTGTTACTGAAGATAACAAAAACGAGAATAATTTAAAGTTCAATAAAGCATGCATGTTGTCTATTTTCACCCTGGTATATCCCTGTACTAAGGACAGTGCCTAACACATAGTAAGCACTCAATAAACACTCATGCAAGGAAGAAAAGAAGAGAGAAAGGCAAAGAGAAAGAAAGAAGGAAGGAGAACTCAGTATCTAAACATATTATGTATTTGTGGTGAAATTTCCATGGGTTTTATGGTATATTTCTATATGGATATGTGATTATGTTGCCTGTCCCTATCTGTATGGAGCCCATGTAAGAAGGGTCACATATAGGTTTTACGAAGGACAGTTTGGAGATAATGACTTGTGGCTGCAATAACAAGAGGTAATGTGCAATATACCCCTTGTGAAGTCTGGTGACAGGAATTAAATTAACTCATGTCACTACTGTGAAGCAAGGTTAACTTGAACTGAACTGTATCACATCCCTGCTTCCACTTAATAATGGCCCTGCCACAGGATAGTTAGGAGATAAATTAACTGAATTTGATATAAAGAAAGCTTGCAATGATGCCAAAAATTGAGATAATCCATATGATATTCATATTTTAAGAAATCCATCTTAAATCCATCTTAAATCTAAGTAGAAACTAATTCTGAATTAAACTTCATAGACATGGTGTAACAAAAAGTGTTTTAGGGATAAAAACTACCTTCTCTCCTGTTCCTCAACTCTTAATGGAAGTTACACAATCCAGGCTTCAGATTATTTTTAAAACAAACATGTTGACTTTTTCCAGATAATCAATGTTTATATTTTTAGGAAAAATAAAGCTTAGGGAAATTTGTAACTCCTGCTAGATGAATTTTGGCTTATATTGGCTAGGGTTTCTCTATAAATACTTCGCATCACTCTGTTAAATTTATTGGTGACATTTTATGAAACTATGTTTCTTTTTTAGGCATGATCAGGTCAGGAGGAAACTATTTTCCAGAACATAAACAAAACACAGGAAAATGTGCCATGGTTGTTAATTTTTTCTCTTGACACACTGTGTAGCAATTTGATTGAATTTCTTACCTTTTTACATGATTACATTCTAAAATTCAGTGGGAGAATTTGAGCCTTCTTCCCCAACAAAGTTACAAAGGTAACTGGTGGCAGGGAGCTGCCGACAGGGCACTCACACGCACACAGAGGTCATTAATGAGGAATAAAAGGGAGGATCAGAATCAGAAGTAATGATAACACCACAAGCCACTATCAAACATTTACTAACGATTTATTTATTCCAAAGATACTAATCCAAAGATCTTCTGGGTGCATGGCATTATGCTTGTCTTTAAAAATAAAAATATGGATAGTACACAGCACCACCTTTGAGGGTCCCATAGTCTGATATGAAAGAAAGCATGTCAAAACAGTAAAGAACTACGGCACTACTGGAAATTGCAGAGTATAGACAAAATAAGTTTCTTAAACAACCCAGAAGAGAAGATATTTGCCAAGAGAAGGTAGAAAATACTTCCTTGAGGAGAAGATTCTGAACTCAATTCAATATTGAAGAAGGAATTACTGGAAGTGCAATATAGATAAAGGTCATTCAAGGCAGAGGACAAAAAAAGACTTTGCAAATGAGGAAAATATGAATGAGTGTGAAGTTTTGAAAAATGCAATTGTTGCAATTCAAATTGCCTAAGTAAGAGCTCCAGGTAGGCAACAAAACAAAATAAAGAGCAAACAAACTAAAATCCAGGACACTGGTGTGCTGTGCTAGAGCTTAGAATGATCACCTAAAGAAACAACTCCACTGAAGGATTTCTAATGAATCATGGTGTGAGGATCTTTGAGCACAAGGCTGGGAGATGAATTGGGGAGAAGAGGCTGGAGGTCTGCAGAATGTTTCACATGCAGGTATGTTCTCTCTCTAGACTCAGTTTGCTGCTGTCATTTAGGATATTCCTAGTAACTAGGATCTTCAATTAATTGTGATGAAGAGTGTAGAAGAGTACTATTTTATAATTATTTTATTCAATCTTTATTACTTTATTACTGTGTCATTAAAATACACAGTTTTCAAAATTGCATTGCTTGAACCATGGTAAGAAGAAAGATGTGACATTTTTATCATAGAAATTCCAGGGAAACTTACATTCTATGTTAAGACTCAACATAAATCACCTTATATATACTTTAAAAATTTTATAATGACTTTTAGATCAAAATAATAGAAACTAGTATAGAAACATGGGAGGATCTAGGTTCTGCTCACCGACTTCCCTATAAAACTCAATGTTATCAGATTGGAACTCTGGCAGACCTTGAATACATGTGGCAAATTCATAAGCATTCACAGACAGATTAATCTTTGAATGATTAGTGTCCCTTTTGATTTGTTAGCCATTCTAGGCAGAAATCATCTGTTGAAATAGATGGCCTAATACCTGGTTTATTATGGTTGGACAAAAATAAAGATTAAATAAAGCATTTTGATTTATAAGTATAACTGTCTTTTGTGTTTTAATAATATGCCTTGTTTTTATGGCCTTTTCCATGTGAACACTCGCCCAAATGTACACTAGCAAAATCTTTAGATCTTTCTCATGCAGCATGGAGAATCTGCACACCTCTGGAGCATGGTGCTCACCTGAGTTTACTGTGGCTAGCTTTTGCTTGGTTTGTTCCCTCTAATAAGCTGAACTTTCAAGTGATGACTTTTTCTGTTCTCATCACCTTAGCATATGGTTGAGATTTTCCCATAGAAAGTATCAATAAATTTTTGTTGAATGAATGTACAAGTAGAATATATCCATTCTATTCATATATTCTGTTTACTTCCAAAAATCCTTTTGCAATAAATTATCTACATGTAAAAAAAATCTAAAAAGATATTGATACTCCGAATCACAAAAGAAATGATCAGTATATCCATTTTAATTTGAAATACTAAGGTCTTTTGGGCAGTAAAGCAATAAAAAATTCATATATTTATATATGTGTATATATGTATACACACACATATATGTGTTATATATTTCAAGGCAATGGACTAGAATGTCATATAATGACTGAGAAAGAGATCTGTGAATAACTTATTTTCTAAAAAGTAATAGCTGCAAGTAGCTTAAATCTCAAAAAAGAAACTCTAAGTACTCAAAATTTTGTGGTGCATCTTCTACAGTATGGATTTCATTCCATATTACTCAAGGTTCACAGAGATATAGGTACTTAAGTACTAGTTATAAGTACATAAGCTAAATCAAATGCTAAAACTTTTGTTTAAATTCTATTTTCAAACTTAAAATAATTGGAAAAGATGGTGACAGGAATGTCATATGATACAATTATATAATATAAGAGGATAGATTATAACTGTATTTTAAATTAAAAAAATAAACATAACACTGAAGAATCCCTCAAAGCTCAAAAGAGGTAGTTTTACCACTGACTTGTAAAGGTTTACAAATTAGATTGAAAAAAAAGTCTCATGGATCTAATAAAACTCCAAATGTAGTTTCCAGATGTTTGTGGATTATTTTGTCAGATTTTGAGAAATTGTTAAATGAAGATAAATTCATTTCACACTGCATTTTGAACTTTTGGGGAGGAGAACTTCATCCAGACTGCTCTGATAACATCTTTGGTGACACTGTAAGAGATGAAACTGCATAAAAAAGTCCATGGCTTTATCAACATACTATGTTTCATATATTTAGGTGGGCAGCATCCTGGAAATAAATAGATAGCTCATAAGTTATGGTTTGTTTGAACTTTGAATGGACCAGAGGTGAACAATGATGTTCTCTGTTCAGCACTGCACAAAGAAAATGTCAGTTTCAATTTCTGGACTGTGTGCATCCACAAACACAATATCACCACCCTCAACTTTCTATTCAAAGTAATTTTTCATCTTCTATAGAGTAATGAAAAGCGACAGGGTGAGGTGTTCACAGGACTGACCATGCACAGGGGGTCCTCATTTCAGAAAGGGTTCTCTGTTTTGATTTAATGTTGACCACAACTACTTTCTAATTTCTACAAGAGAAATGTTCATTACCCTTAAAGTACGAATGTTCCCTCATAATATCTGATTTAAGCTAGGAAAGTATTTCTGTTCTCATAAAACAATACTGAAACACAGTGAAATAGAAAAGAAAAACATTTTAGAAAAAACAAAGCCCATTTCTAACAGGCATCCAGAATGCTACTGCTATACATATTCCAGAATGGTTTAGGAGTATAAACAACTGTTTTAGTCAGCTTTTTCACTGCTGTGACTAAAAGATCTGGCAAGAACAATTGTAAAGGAGAAAAAGTTTATTTAAAGGCTCATAGTTTCAGAGGTCTTAGTCAATAAAAAGCTGGCTCCATTCCTCTGGGCTAGAGGTGAAACAGACCAAAGTGGCAGAAGAGTGTGGCAGAAGGAAGCAGCTCGCCTGATGATCAGAAATCAGAGAGAGAGAATCTATTTGCCAGATATTTGTATATACCCTAAAAGCACCCCCCCAGTGGCCCACCTCCTCTGGCCACGCCCTACTCCCTTTCAGCTCCCACCCAGTTAATCCCATAAGGGAATTAATTCAGTGATTAAATTAAGACTCGCATAACCCAATCATTTTCCGCCTTGGATGTCTCCCACACAAGCTTTGGGGGGCAACTCACATGCAAACAATAACACCGACAATGTGATTTTCCTTTTTGTTTTTTTGGTACCAGGGATTGAACTCAGGGGTACTGGACCACTGAACCACATCCCCAGCCCTATTTTGTGTTTTATGTAGAGACAGGATCTCACTGAGTTGCTTAAAAGGAAAAATTGTTTATGGACTGAAAACTTCCATCCTTGAAAGTCAGTCCCTTCTTTACCTTTTTGCACATTCATAGCATGGAGCCTTAGATACACCTTGACAGTGGTTATTTATAGATTTATTTGTAGAAAGATCCTTAAATTGCTATGCTACTGACTTGAATAAGATAATGCTGCCCTCACAAAATCTAGGATATAAGAATAAGGCAATTAAGAATTCTCTATTATATTACTTTGCACAATCACATGAAGGAAATATTGACTTGTGAGCCTGGATGAATTTCACCATCCAAATAAGCTTATGTAAATAACCTATAGTTTGTTTTGCTCTCATAGTGCTTTGTGTTTTTTAAAATATAGCCTTTATTACATCATTATGGCCATTTTATAAGCCTTTAAAAAAACTCATAAAAATCCTAAAGAATAAGGAGCACACAAAGAAAACTACTAAGTTTGTTTACATTTGTTTTTCTCACAATAGATTGTGAGAATTATGTTTCATGTATCTTTCTATCACTTGGCTTAATTATTGGCACACACTTGGCATTTAATAAATGATTATTGAATAAGTGCAAGAATATCTTGGATCTAGGATGATTTTCAAACCAATATAGAGCTGTATGAATCATGACCCTAGATTCTTAGCAAGTGGCTAAGTGGACTCTATAAAGCTTAGAGATGACAATACTTTGATTAGTTTGGTCCTTCAAAATATTTATAGTATTACAGATGCATGCAAGAATTTAAGATGTTTGTCAATTTGCAATTGATGATCAAGGAGGAAAATCAGAAGAGAGGCAAAGATGATTTAGTGGAAGTAGAAATATACAACTAAGACTACATAAGAATTAGGAATTAATCATGGTGTATTATGATTGCAGACAGGGAAAAAGTTTACTCCATATATTAATATATTCATTCATTCATTTATTTATCATTCTTGCAACAATGATATGCATCCTGTCAGGCATAAAGTGCATGCTATGAACAGCGGGAACAAGAGACACCACTATCATAGGGTTTATGGGCCAAATGGATACAAGGAAAGCCCAGTCAATGTACATCAAAGCTTGAGTTTGATGATCACAGGAGAGTGTTCAAAGCAAAGAGAACAAGAAAAATTAATACAAATGTGATAAGATCCAGAGGCAAGCAACAACATGCATTTTCAAAGAATTAAATGGAATTTAAATTCTCTTGCATAGAATGTAAAACCTTGTCCAGAAAAGAATATTTTTCAGAAATTTATGGGTAAAAATCCAACTCAATAATCAACTAATTTCTCACTTCTAATAATTTCTGTCACTTTTATCTCTTTTCTTCCTTCCCTTTCTGTCTCCTTCCCTCTTTTCCATTCCACTTCCTACTCCTCCCTCTCCCTTCTCTTCCCTTTCCCTGCCTCCCTCCTTTCCTTTCTTCTTCTCTTTTGCTCAAGCAATACCTGTGTTTTCTTACATCTCAGGCAATGAATGCTTAGCAGAATGTTATATGGCTTGCAAGACCTGATTTATTACATACCTATTTTTTAACTTAAGTGGGAAGACATTCCTCTCATCTTGAATCCTGTCCTATATATACCACCATAATGTAATCTTTCTCTTAAGTATGTGTCAAAAGGCACATAAGCCATGCTCAATGTAGTAAGACAAGAGGCTAATATGACAATCAGTGCCTGAGGTGCAGAGTCAGCCAGTGACAAGCCAAATTAGATTGTGTTATCACAGCTCTCAGAGGTATTAAAACTATTCAGCCTGGTTCTATGGAATTCATAGTTCAAAGTCAGCATGCAGTGACCTACAATTTTTTCTGATGGTTCATCTCTCACTATCTGATGGACTGTGAGTGACTCAGTGCTATTGCAGGAATACAGGTTTTGTATAACCAACAACCCTGATTCCTTATACTTTTCTTTCAAACCTCTGTTTTTGCCCCATATGGTAAGGGAGGAAAACCCAGAAACATGGGACAAATATTTGCCTTAAAATGATTTTCTAGATGAATGTTTATATAAATAAATATCAACTTATATTTTTGCAGATAATTTAAGGTTGTTAAAAGAATGATTTCATTTAATAATTTATTTCAAAGGCTTTCATAAATGAGGCATACATTCAAAGTTACTAAGTGTTACACCCATTTCCTAAATAATTTAGAAATGTATAATAGGGTCATCAAAGAAATATTTAATTTCAAAAGGATCCCAGATACCTCAACATGATTTTTAGGAAAAACAGATTCTATGTCAAATGACTAAGAAAAATGGTATTCTCTCTCACAATTTGCATTTTGTTCTGTAATATACATTCTTTTTTAAAAATTTGTGTTATTTTTTCTTTTTAGATACACATGACAGTAGAGTATATATTGGTATATTTATACAAACTTGGAATACATCTTATTCTATTTAGGATCCCAGTGTTGTGGTTGTACATGATGTTGAGATTCACTGTAAGGTATTTACATATGTACATAGGAAGGGAAGAGGATAGGAATAGAAAAGGCAGTGGAACAAATCTGACTTAACTTTCCCATAATGTATATTCTAATAATCATCTTCCTAGAAACATCCCTTAAAAGAAGTGGTATAAAATATTCAGGTACTGGAATCTTATGCGAACTTTTGTATGATTGTGACAGGCGCTTTGCACCCAAGTTGATGGCAATTTTCATCAGATTTCTCCAGAGATCCATGAACCTCCAAATGGTTAATACTATTTTTAAGTCACATTGAAACTTGAAGCTGTTTAATTTTGAATCCAAAAGGAATTAAATCTTTATCTTTGATGACAGTAGTTTGATATCTCTTGTGCCACCCCATTATGGTTTGGATGTGAGATGACCACCAAAAGCTCACGGGGAACACAATGCAAGAAGGTTCAGAGGAGAAATGATTGGGCTTTGAGAGTCTTAACCAAATCCGTGAATTAATCCCCTGATTGGGATTAACTGAGTGGTAACTGAAGCGGTAGGGTGTGGCTGGAGGAGGTGGAAATTATGGGTGTGGCTTTGGGGTATATATTTGTATCTGGCAAGTAGAGTCTCTCTCTCTGCTTTCTGATCATCCTGTGAGCTGTTTCCCACATGATGAAGCTGTTTGCCACACTCTTCCTCCATGATGTTTTGCCTCACTTTGAGCCCCCAGGAATGGAGCTGGCCTTCTATGGACTAAGACCTCTGAAACCATGAGACACCAAATAAACTTTTCCTCCTCTACAGTTGTTCTGGTTGGGTCATTTAGTCACAGCAGTGAAAAAGTTAACTAAAACACCACCCCAAAATATACATTGAAATACCAACTCCCCAAATGTATGAAGAAGGACATTGAATGTAAACCTCAGAATGTAGTTGTGTTTGCAGGTGTAATTAATTTTGATGAAGTCTTACTGGTCTAGGGTGAGCCTATAATCTAATCTGACTGATGTCTTTATAAGAAGAGGAAAAAGTTACACAGTTACATGTATTTGGGTGGAGTCCACTGGAGGATGGAGCCAGAAATTAAAGTGCTGTAACTACAATCCTAGAAAGCCACCAGAAGCCAGGAAGAGACATGGAAACATTGTCCTTTCTCAGTTTCAGAGAGAGCAAGATCTTCTAGATACCTCAATTTTGGACTTGTAGCTTACAAAACTCTGAGGTAATAAACTTTTGCTGTTTCTAAGCCAAGTAATTTGTGGAGCTTTGTTCAGAAGCTTTAGAAAGAAATACAACTCCTAAGAACTTCCAGTTCAAATATCTCATGATTCTTTAATAATATTTGCTTATTATTGATTATTGCTGGGGGTATATTTAGGAGCTATGCAAGTACAACATAGATCCATCCTATTTTCTTCATAAAATTAGAACTATTACTTACATCACAATGGCATTACAATTTATTACTAGCCTTGTAACTTATGAATTTAAATGGAGAAAAGTCTGCATGTAGAGTTTCATGATACTCAAAAAAGATCGGTCAGGCAAAAAGCATTAAATATCAGTTTTGTCTTGTCTATGGAAATGTGAATATTAAATTAATTTCATTATTTCTTATATCAATTATGACTTTAAATAGTAGTTAGCTTCTAATTGTAAATATTTACCCAAAATCTTACATGTAGCAGAAAAATATTGTCAGAATATCTACAGTGTAAAAGGTGTATCATAAATATCACAGAAAGTGTTAAGAAACTCTAAAAATCCAAACAGAATTTAATATAACTCTCTTAGAGGGTTTGAATTAAGCTCACAAGTTTTCATTAACTGAAAATCTTAAAACTTGTAATTTTCACACTGCACATTGCTTTCAGCTATTTCTGAAAATGAGACCAAAGAACAGCACAAACTGAGAGTAGTTCTAGAATAAGTGCTCTTTATTGTGACTGACTCTCAAGGAGAGGAAATAAATTGGTTCATAATAAATCATCCATCCAGGTTGGGCTCACTGTTGAATGGGTCATGGAACCTGTAAACTTTCTTTTCTTTCTCTTTTCTTCAAGCATTAAAGATCAAGGTGATTATCACTAGTAAAAACCACTCTCCTACTACAAATATATTATCGATTCATAGTTTCCCACAAAGTTTTAAGGATAAAGAATCATTGAGACTTAGGTGCCTTTGCTGCTTTGAGTGCTTACCCTGTGACAATTATATGTGTGAAAGGGTATTGACAGGGAGCTTTGAGGCCACTGATGAAATTCAGCAGTTGGGGTGAAAAAACCATTTTTCATTTAATAAACACTTCTGAAAGGCTTGTCACTGCACACTATATTTATAGGCCTAGCTCAGATAGTTCCATTTTCTTCTAGTTCTGCTTCTATAAAACTTCCTTAATCAGGCCGAATTGGATATGTGACTCTGATGCCATAAATCTCATAAAGGGGTCAGTTAAATGAGCCTTATTTCGGGGACATCTATAGTTCACTTTCTAGATATTTTAATGAGAGACAATGAAAGGCTTTCTGTGTTTTCTGAACTGGGGTGCAAATACTTAGCTAAGCAAACTGGGACTCGGGGGTTACATGTCGTAAATATTTTAAAATATTAACAATGAGTTGTTTAAATTCTCCCCAACGGCCTCACTTGACATACATTGAATGCTTTTTCCAATCTGTCTCTTTTGACACTTTATTCACGTGGTTTCTAATTCACAGTAGCCAATACTGTGAAAGTCCTTGGGGGACCAAAGACATTTTGTAAGGAGGACTAGAAATAATTTCTATTGGCTTAGAGATCTTGAAGAGCAGCCTTGCTCTTCTGACTAACTTATTCATTTTGAAATCTCATTTCTCTGGCTTTTGTTTTAATAGTGTAGCAATTATAGGAAGGTATGAGAGAATTTTTTTTCCTTTTACCAGAAACAAATAGTTTTGTTTAATGTTGCCTCAAGACTCAGACTACTTATTTGATGTAATCTCTCTATTCCAATAAATAAGGATGGTTCTTGGAATGAAATGACTCCACAGAATTTTTTTCCTGGCTCAATCACAGAAGGAAGGCTGTCTTCTTTCAGGATGGGTCAGTGAATACAGCACCACTGGGCTGTGGTGTCACAGAATAATGCTTTAACAGAACAAGGAACATGGGCACATCATTTAGCTCCTTCATCTTCTTCAACATGGAAACAGTGTCTTCTTCATCAGAAATAGGAGGTCTTTTATATATGTGGTTCATAGTATGGAATGTTACATCTGGTACAGCTAAAATCTTTATAGATAGCACTCGGTTTATATACAATACTGCTACTGCTATTATTAATTCACAGGATAATAATTAATTCACAGTAGAAACATTTACTAAGGCAAGCTTTCAAGTGATTTTAAATGTTATTTTATATTTATTACCAACAAATACGCCTTTGTGAAAATAGAAAATAACTTATAATATCTAATTATTTTGTGTCTCCTGTGGTAAAATAACTATATCTTGATCCATGTTTAAGGATTATTTTCTTCTGGAACATAAGGAAGATTCTGGAACCTTCATACTTCATCATTGCAATAAAGCAGAAAATTCTGTTCTTTGCACAGTTCATGTAACAATTCATCATGTGCTTGTCTATTTTCAATACAAATGTGAAAACTTTAAAGGTATTTTTGTGTTTATGGCTCTGAATATGATTAAAATTTGCAAGTGAAAGTGACTGCATTTCTATCAGAAATAAATGATTTTGCCAGTCATGGTGGTGCACGCCTGTAACCCCAGCAGTTGGGGAGGCTAAGGCAAGAGGATTGTGAGTTCAAAGCCAGCCTCAGAGACTTATCTGGGCCCTAAAGAAATTCAGGGAGACCTTGTCTCTAAGTTAAATATTTAAAAAAGCCTGGAGTTGTGGCTAACTGATTAAGCACCTCTGGGTTCAATCTCTGGTACTCCGCCCCAAAAAAGATTTCTTAATTACAGCCCTTAATTTGTGGTTCTATATTTACAAAAATATGTTATTTATATACCCTATTATTTTCTATAAAGGTAATATCTTTAGAAATCATTTTTGAACTCCTTTAGTGGGTGCTATTATTAGTCCACATGATAATTACACATATCTAAATAAATTTTAAAACATTTAAATGATTTTAACAATGGTATCTTTATTAGTAAGGAGGAACAGAGAACTTTCTAGACCAACTTTTAAAAAGTTTTTCTTGATTCAAAGGCTCTGTGATTCTTAGTAGGCAGATGACAATCATGAAACTCCTAATGGGAAAATAAAATAGACATAAATATGATTTTAAAAAAATAGTGGAGTATTGTTTTGTTAAACTGGTGATTATTCTGTCATAAGAACCTAGTTCTAGAAAATCAAATAGGCATGAAATCCTATTATACTTTTTCCTCTATTTTCATACTTGAATATGAAGAAAAAAGGATTTGATTAATGATAGGCCAAGGGGGATTTCTATTACTAAATCTCTCACCATTAATTTTGTGAGAGAATACTACCCGCAAGGTCGTCATGTCCCTTGACTGTGACCATTTGGGAAATTCTCTATAACCTTAAGCCTCTGCTACTTTCTCAGAAGGTAGAATTTCCTCCTTTGTGTTCCCCAAAAGAGTGGATCTTTCAAATGTGACGTGTCCATAAGGCAGTTGCATTGAGATGCCACATTTATCTCTTTCATGGCATAGAAGTATTTAGTAATTGATTTTCCTCTTAGATGGTTGGCAAACCTTTATTAGAGCATGAAGAATTGTTTCCACTGGTGGCAGTAAATTGTTTAGGGAAGCTGTAGCCCAGGTGGAAATTTGGTTCTGCACAGCTCTCATCTTGACATACCATTCCTCTTAACAGGTTTGAGGTGGAGTCAGCCCCGCTTTCCCTAAGTGTTCACTTTTGGTGTCTCAGGGAAGTGTGACATAAGAAGCTGGGAAGGAAAAAGGAGTACAATAGTATCAAGGACTGGTACAAAACACCTGTTAGTCAGTTTTCCTGATATCAAAATTCGCACTACTTTTCTCAAAGACAACATAGATGATCTCCAATTTGGACACAAGGAGTCAACAAAAAATGTATCGAGAAGTTAAACACTACCCCCTGAATGATCTTATTGATATATATTTATAAATCAATGCAAAATGAATTCATAGTGTACTCATTTAAAGTCTCATAGTACTCCATCTACCTTTTACTGATCAGTTTGGCAGGAAACTAGAGGAATTTTGTGAAAGAAAATTTATTGAAAAGGCTGTTTACCAATATGTGACTAGGGTTACTGAAACTAAAGGTGACACTGCCATAAGAATAGGAAGTTTTCACTAACTCTAGGTCTGCAGAGGTGGCTGTGGAATGGGCGGATGCACCACTAGAACATAAAGAGAGCTGCAGCCCAGATTAAGAGCCACCTGAGAGATCTCTATTCACAGGACAGTCACTGCTAGAAATGTAGCTAACCTGGGGAAATGGGAACAGAAATGTCGCTAACCTGGGGAAATGGGAACAGAGGAAAAAAGCATTCTTTATTAACTCCTCAGTGCTCTCTCCCATGGGGCAAATAAAACAAACACAGCCACCAAAAGGCTTGGTGAGCTTTCCTTTGCTCGGTGAAGGATAAGGATGTGTGGAAAATGCGTCTGAGAGGAATGAGAGGAACTGAAAATACCAAGCGGATAGTGAGGTCCTGCGTACAGAGCTTGCATCCTATTTGTCATTGTGACCTGACTCCATTCAGCTTAGCAGCCTGGTTCAATGACCGAATAGGGTTTCCAGTAAAATGGGCTAAACAACTTTTCCTTAACATTAAGTTATATTTGTTTTCCCTTCATGGAGAAAACCAAGTTGACAAAAGAATCATTTCTCCTACTTCTAAAATTTGTGAAAAAGTTTATTGTCCTCATTTTTTCAAACCAAAGTGATATGCTAGAGCCACTGAATAAATTCATTACATTTATGCATTATTTTCTATTTTGTTGGATCTCTGAGTTTCACTTAACCCTGAATTTCTTAGCAGTATGGTACCAATGAAGAAATAATTGGTAATTTAATTTCTTATGAATGATTAAGGAATTTAGTGATGTTCAGAGCACATTAATATTCTATTTATTTACCTAGGCATTTAGAGATTTTAATTTAAACTCTAAATTTAGACATTATAAGTCCTTGAAAGACATACTATGCTTATGGTAAAAGGTTTTCTGTGGAATCTTCCCTTCAATCCACTTCTTTACCCCCCAAATGAGGTTTACTTAAATGTTCAAATATGACTTCTATTTTTAAAAATTTTGAAAATGGCCTTTAGCTTTTCTCTTAAATTATGATCTCATTGTGGAATAATATGTGTAATATATTACTACTATAGATTAACAATATATTAAAATGTATTGAAGAAACTTTTGAAAATAAAGTAATATTCACTTTGAATAGTAGCAAGGAAACTTAAAAAATATGTTCAAAAATGATATTGTTAATCAATAGGAAAAAATTGTGATTGTTCAGTGACTTCACATTGAAATTTCTTTTATCATAAATTGTAAAAGTATAAGGAAAGGAGCTCAAAGAGGAAGCATATGATTTAAAATGTAAGAAACACTGAGAACTAAAGTGTTTTATTTCTTTTTCAAAAACATATCATGGCTAGTTTGAACATTATTCCTTTTTTCTTGTGTAATATAATATGTGGAGTGGGCATCTTTTCTATGCCCTGGTAAAATGTAATAATCTTTTTAAATTGTAGATCAGCATCCAACATTTTATCTTTTAAGCTTCCAAAGTCATGATCTATGTCCAAGAGTTCCTTTAAGGGTAATGCTTTTGCTGCCATCACTTCCTCTGTCTCATCATCTTCTTTTTTTTCTTTTTTTTTTTTTTTGACATAACAAATTCCTTATTCACTTTCACTAAATTCCTACAGTTGCATGTCTTTAATCTCTCAAATGTAAGCAGTATTGTTACTTTAATTTGGTATTTCTCCTATAAGTTCATTTATTTCTAAGTTAATTTCACTTGCACAATTAGCATGTCTTATTTCTTTTCCTACAATTTCAGTTTCATTGTCTAATTCCCTCTTTAACCTAAATGTTAATCAAAATATAGATGAATAAACAAAATGTATATAGAGATTAGAATGCTATTCAGCTTTAAAAAGGAAGAAATTTTGCTATTTGTGATAATATGGATATAATTGGAAGACAGTGTGCTAAATGAGATAATCCAAACACAGAAAGACAAATGCTGCATCTTCTCATTTATAGGTGGGATGGAATCATTTGAATTTATAGAAGCAAACAGTAGAATGATTGATACCAGTTGCTGGGTTGATATGAATGGGGAGATGATAGAGGATACAAAAAGTCTCTAGAAGAGTATGTTTTAGGTTAATTAAAATTACTCCTTGTTGTAAAGTTCAGTGTACATTACTTGATCATTGGAAGACAAACTAAACAAATCTAGGCTTTGCTGCCTGGGTATGATGTTAATTAATAACAGTTGTGTGGTGACTATTACAGTTTAGATGTGAAGTATTCCCAAAAGCTCCTGTATGAGACAATGCAAAAAGGTTCAGAGATGAAAATATTAGATTAGGAGAGTTTTAACCTAATCAGTGGATTAATTCACTGATGGATTCATTGGGTGGCAGCTGTGGAAAGGTAGGCTGTAGCTGGAGGAAGTAGATCCCTAGGGATTTTCCTTTGGGGTTTATATTTTTTCCCTGGCCAGAAGCAATCTCTGATTCCTGGTTACCATATCTTGAGCTGATTTCATCATCATGACTCTGCATCATGATATTCTACCTCACTTGAGGTGCAAGGCTATGGAATTGACCAACTATGGACTATACCTCTAAAATCATGAGCCAAAACAAACTTTTCCTCCTCTAAATTTTTCTTGTCAGGTATTTTGGTCACATAAACAAAAAAACTGACTAAAACAAAAACTGGTACCTGAAGTGGAATTGGTTATATGAATAACCTGACTTCATGATTCAGATGCCTTTGGAGCTAGTTTGTGGGGGGGGGAAGACATTTTGAAAAGTTAAGAGATGAAAGCTGGAAAAGTTTTAGAATGTTGGAAGCTGCACTTAATTGGCAATTCTGGTGGAGGCTCAAAAGACAGAATGTCAATAGGATTGTAGACAGTAAAGACTGGACTCATGAGGTTACAGAAGAGGAGGATTCTGTGGGAAATTGAACTAGAGGTCACTCATTATGTTCTGCCAAAGAAGTTGTCTAAATTTGCTCATGTCCTGAAACTTTCTTAGAGGCAGAATTTGAAGGTGATGAACCAATTAATCTGGCTCAGAAAATTTCAAGGCAGCACAGCATTCAGTGCATGGCCTTGATATTGCTGGTGGCTTTTAGCCAAGTTTACTGTGATTATCAGGAACAGAAAGTGAAGCAGAAAGATTTAAAAGGCTTTCAGTTTGGCCAGGAAAGTGCAATTAAAGCTGGGGCTAAAGAAGCTGTAGTTGTTAAAGGCATTACAGTCACTAAAGAGATGTCAAGCACTTTGCACAGAGATGCAAGGAAAGACTGCTGGAAGGCATCTCAACAATTTGCAAGACCGTACCCTGCTCAGGCTCAAGTCTATAGAAGTAAAAATTCCTTTGAGAAGGGAGCATGAGGGCACCTTGCTTGCACAGGGGCACCTAGGAAATTTTCTCATCATGCTCAATTTCCCAGAAACTCAGAGGCTACTGTAGCTATTGTGCCAGCAGGCAGATACTATGATGGTGACAGACTTCAGTATTAATCACATGGTAATAGTTCTGCAGGAATGTAGGATGCTGAAATTAGGTCTTGGAGGCTTTCACCAAGATTTCAAAAGAAAGCCTGGGCACCCAAATATAGCAGGATCAGAATTCCCTTAGGCAGCCCCTGAGAGGGTGATACATGAAGACATGAGAAAGAAATTGAAACTGCAGTGGAGACCCCTGAGAGAGAGAGAGATGTCAGTAACAAGGAATGTCTGCTTAGGAAAGCTGCAGGAATCAAGAAAAATAGAGAGGCCATGTGAGCTGCAACTAACAAGCTCATAGGAAGAAATCTGCACGAGCCCTTTAGAGAGAACATCACAAAGACCTGTGCCCCAGATCCTGGACATGGAGCTACAGGACTTGTATGCCCAGCTGGATTTCAGTATTACTTTGTTCATATCCCATTTATACATACCACTGTTTCTCCATTTTTGTAATGGAAATTTTTACTCTGTTCCTTTATATATTGGATATATGTAACTTCCTTTTGAGATTTTATAGGGATTTATATGCTGAGAGTTTGCCTTGAGTATCAGAGAAGACTTATGACTTAGACTTTTGGGCAATGCTGGAAGGGTTGACTATTGGAACTCTTGGAAATGGACTAAATATATTTTTCACTGTGAGATGAGCATGAACTTTTGGGGATTAGGAGTGGAATATTATGGTTTTTATATAAGATGTCCTTCAAAATCTTATGGGTTAAACAGTGCAAGGAATGTTGGAGGAAAAATGATTAATTTTAACCTAATCAGTGGATTGATCAACTGATAGATTAACTGGAAGGTAACTATAAAAAAGGTAGGGTATGGCTGGAGGAAGTAGGTCACGGGGGTGTGTCTTTGGGGGCTTATGTTTTGTCCCTGGTTATCTGAACTCTCTCTCTCTCTTTCCTTTCTGGTTGTCATATCCTGAGCTGCTTTGCTCCACTATGCCCCTCCACCATGATGTTTGGCATTATCTAGGGCCCAGAGCTATGGAATCAGCTGGCCATGGACTGAACTCCTCAAACTAATTCACTTTTTCTCTTCTAAATTTTTTTTGTCAGGTATTTTGGACACAGCAATGGAAAGCTGACTAAAATAGTGAATAATCACCAACAGAGTTTAAAAGAAATGAGGTAAACTGGTCATTGATGAGAATGTGCCCCTGTTTATGTAGATAACAACTACTGCTACTTGAATAGCAGTAGTGTAGTTTGTGTATTATGCAGTTATAGTTAATATAATTTGGAAACTGAAATTTGATCCATGTTGGGAAATTTCTTTTTAATTATGTTAATTGATATTTATATATATTGGAACTGGGCAAAGCAAGAATTGTCTATAGTAAAAGCTTGTTTATTATTCTGCAGTATACAAAAAATGATAAATTTTGTTGTATTACATTCAATATTTTTGATGCTTTAATACTTTTATGTAGATGTAATTTTCCTGCTCATACAAATTTATATTCTTTTTGTTTTCTTTTTAAAAATATTAATTTTACATTGAACTCACTAATGCATGGCTCTTAATGCAGATATCTTTCAGTGATCAGAAACTTCATGGATGGAAAGGAAAGGAAGAGAACATGAAATAAGGAAAAAACAAAACAAAGAAAAACAGAATTGAGAGAGAGAGAGGGCTACATCACAAAATATCTAGCCTTGTCTCTGTCTTCTAGTTTCTATAGAAGAAAGTGATGAAGAAAGGGGTATCTTCATATGTGAATTTTTAGCACTTGCTAAAAATTCTACTAAAAAAATTTGAGGCATAAAATGCTCTTTTGGTAAGAAGTTGCTTCATTTCATCCTTATGCCCTTATGAAGAAAAGTTGAAAGAAGGGGAAAGAATAAACATCAAACTCCTTTACAAAAAAGCACAGCATTTCTCTACTTAATTTTTCCTCAAGCAGTTGGCTTCATTGTCAAATCAGTAGTTGAACAGGAGTGAGACTGTGCATTGGAAGAAGAAACTATAAATATTATCCTCCATATGCCATTTCTACACTACTTTCCTCCTCTCTCCATTGGTTGAAGAACATCATCATGTAGAATTTTTAGGCTTCCTAAATGGTAAAAGTCAGAATCTATGTGTGAAACCCTTTTGTCTTGCTTTACACACAACCGTCAATATGGCTGGGTGTAGAAATTTAGCCTCATGCTTTTTTCTATGTACATTTTATTTACATTACATTCATATTTTCTGGCATGTTTGAAGAGGCTAAAAAAACAATCTGAAAGCAGCCTCATACTTTGTTCTTTGCAACAAGGTATCTCAGTATATGGAGATTTTTTCCTTAACTTTATAATATAATAACTTTACTAATTTATCCACCATTATTGAAATTTTCAGTGATCCTACTGTGTATACAGCAAGACTTTCATTCTGCAGATTCTGATCCTTAATTTCCATTATATTTTTGTGTATATTCTTATTAGTACATTATAGTTACACATAACATTGGAGTATGTTTTGACATAATCATACATACATGGAATATGATTGGCCACACTTCAGTCCCCAGTACTTCCACCTTTCCTCCCAGTCTTCTTCCCTGTTTCTCTTCCCCTACTGATATCTTCCTTCTGTTTACTTATAGATAGATTTTTTAAATTAGTGCTTTATGCCATACATAAAGGTGAATGAAATTAGCAGTAGTGTATTTGTATATGTATATTACATTTTTAAATAAAAATCTGTTAATCCTTTGAATACCTATCATTCAAATACTACATGAGCAGTAAACAAGGATCAACATTAGAAAATCTGTATCACTCCATTCCCTACCAATCCTTAAAGTTCCTGTCCCCACAATCCTACAGATGTTGGTGAGTAAATTTTCTGAAACAACCTTTACTAACAACTTAAAATCTTCACCACATTTATAGGAAAAGAAAGTCCATGTCAATTTTCAATGTCATTTTAAATTTAATCCTAACTTGCAATTTTTTTAAGGAAATGTCTTTAAAGTTTGGTATATGAATTTTAATCATTCTCTAATCTGCCTCTTCCTGCGTATTTTTTTTAATTAAGTGGATAAATCTACCTTTTGTAACTATTTTTAATTTCAGCAAGGACTGAGATAATAAAAGACAAAGATAATCATATTCCTATCTAATAGTCAATCATTCCATGTTCTTTCAAAGTCCTTCATCTCCTATTAGCTAAAGCCTTAGTTCAGAATCTGGCAAATGAGGTAAGTGATCATGTCATCAGTCCCATCTCTTTTCTTCATATCTGGACTTAGCTCTGTGGCTGTAATCATGCAGTAACCTTTCACTTAGGTATTATAATTTCTCTCACCTCCCTTGCCTTTGAAATTCTATGTCTTTCTTTTGTCTTACTCCTTTGCCTTAGCCCTAAATATTTGGAGGTACTTAATTCATCAGTTAGGCCCCTCTGGCAGCTTTAGCAAGCATCCTATTCTCCAAAAAAATATCGTGCCCTCTCCTAAAAAAATATCGCACATGCATAGGTACCTTGCCATTAATCTGCATACCTATCATTATATCTATAATCCTGGCTTGGGTATTATCTGCTAATTCTCTTGTCTCTCAACTAATTGTTTTTTAATAGATTTCACATGAGTTGGCATATTGCTTGGCCCATACATGCCTTTTTCACCCTCAAATGAGTTGAATTTGTTCATTACTTATACATTTATCAGAAACCTTTCTACACATTTATTTGTAGGTTTTCTCAGCATTAATAATACCCTAAATTACTACCTGTGACATAAAGTATTTGTTATAGTTTTTAGATGATTTGAAATAATTCTCAACAAATTCTTGAAGTAATATTTTCAGTTGTCAAGAATTAAAGAACAATGCCATGTTCAATTCATTTATATCCTTTGGGACTGTATAATACTTAATTATGTTATCAGATAGATATATTCTAAACAATTTACCTACTCAGGAATTGCTATATATAGTGGTTTTCAGACACTTTTTTTTTCTTATTTCACTAAGTCTTCAATATCTTTTTTTTTCAAACTAGAGAAATGGCTATAATTCATGATATTGTTTATACAAAAACCTTATTTTCTTACATGTATAAGGATAAAAAAATAAATGTTGTTTGCAATAATTTACCTCCAATATCATCATCTTCATCTCTTTACAATGATGAATTAGGATCAATACTTTCCAAATTAATCTGTATTTATACCTGTCTGTTTTTCCCAAGTTATATCTAAAAGTTCAGACTTTTTTTCTTTTAAAATTAGGTTGTGATTTGAAGTTCCTTATCTACATTGAAGTTCATCTTGCATTTTCCATACCATAGTCAATACCAAAAATTCATAATTATCAGCTTGGCATTTCACTACTAGAAGAATATATTGCTTCTTTAAACATTCCTCTTCACTACTTACTCCCATACCATTAAATTAAGAGTTTAATAAAAATAGAGTGATTTAATTATCAAGTTATTTAGATTAAAAGAATCCATGGAGTACACTGGTAAAAATATAGGTCTGGGGATTCTATTTTTTTTTTTTTATAGATAAAAGTGGTTGTCTTGTTATTGGTAAGTAGCTAAAACCAGATAGAAGTACTGTGGTCTAGCATTGTAACAAATGTTTGCATTTGACCTTGTATCCTAGCTTACATGTACAGTTATGAGTACAGTGATATCACTACTAGATAACTGTTAAGTAACTGAGAATGTTGCTAGCCAATCAAACTTCTTTTAGAGTCATGAAGTATATTCACATATAAGATTTTTTTGTACTTTTAAAGATAACTGATACATAAAGTCATAATTTATTAATCTTTTGGGCAGTGTGTGATGTTTTGATACATGTATATATTGTATGATGTTTAAATCAGGTTAAAACTCTATCTCCTCAAACATTTATCATTTCTTACAGTGAAAACATTCAAACTCCTTTCTTCTAGCTTTTTCAAATATACAGTACATTCTTATTATCATCCATCGTGATGCTATTGTGCAATAGCACATAAAAACATTTAATTTATATCTGTACCTAAGTATCCATTGATCAGCCTCTCTTCTTCTTCCTTTCCCTCAAAAAATCTCAATAGCAAAAGACAAATTACTCTATTAAAAATGAACAATAGAGCTAAATGACATTTCTCAAAAAAAAAAAAAAGAGACATGCAAATGGCCAATAGGCAAGATGCTCAACATCAGTTTTCATCAAGAAAATGCAAATCATAACCACCATGATATATCACCTCATCTCAGTAAGAATGGCTACCATAAAATGACTACAAATAACAAGTACTAGTAAGGATGTGTAGAAAAGAGAATGCTTGCACACTTTTAGTGGTAATGTAAATTAGTACAGACATTACCAACATTTCCATATCCATAAATGTGGAAAACAAAAAATTAAAAATGAAACTACCCTATGGACTAGGAAACTCACTCCTTCGTATATATGCAATACAAATAAAATCAGTATGTTGAAGACACAAATATACTGCCATGTCCATTGCAATCCTATTCATCACAGCTTAGAAATGGAAACAAACTAAATGTTCATCAACTGATGAATAAAGAGCACATGGCATATATACATAATGGAATGCTGTTCAATCATAAAAAGGAATCAGATCCTGTCATTGGTGACACTGTGACTGGAATCAGAGATTGGTATGTTAAGTGAAATAAGCCAAGCACAGAAAGAAATGTATTGCATGATCTCACTCATGTGTGGAATTTGTGAAAGTTGATCTCATAGATCTTGAGAGTGGACTGAGGATAGCATATTGAGTTCTAAACCTTAATTATGGCCTTAATCCCAAGTTGTCTAAATGAACATATTTGCATTAACCTTATAAAATACAGATGTTTCAGGGGTTTGCAGTAGAGAGGTAAAAATGAGCATAGATTGTGATGCTAGCTTGTTCAGGAAAATGTGGAGTAGTTTGAAGGTAGGGCTAGATATCTGCAAGAGCAGAATCTGACATACTTGTGTTGGAGTATAAAATAGTGATATCTTAGTATGTCTTTTAATCAAGGATACAATTGCTTTAGTAATTCTTTCAACTTGAGTTAATTATCATTATTATTATGATGATTATCCTGTTCTCAGAACTATCCCTTACAAAATGCATTATTTATCCCTCAATTTATTTGATAGGGTAAATATTATGTTTAACAAATTATATTGTGACACTCCTACTTTCAAAGATCAAAATAAATATTAGCATTCTATTTCACAACTCCACTTTAAATAGACTTTTCACATTATATGCATCTATGTTATGATTTAGATTTGGTGTCCCTCCAAAGCTCATGTGTGAAACAATGCAAGAAAGATTAGAGATGAAAAGATTGGGTTATAAAAGGTTTAACCTAATCAGTACATTAATTCCCTGATTACGATTAATTTGGTGGTAACTGTAAACACATAGGGTGTGGCTAGAGGAGGAAGGTCTTTATATGGGAGTGTACACCTTTGAGATATGTATTTTATTCCTCGCAAGTAGAGTCTCTACTTCTTGGTGGCCATGTCCTGATTTGCTTTCTTCTGCTACCTACTGCCTCACCTCCAGTCCTGAGGAATGAGCTGGCTATATATGGACTGAGACCACAGAAAAGTGAGTCCCAAAATAAACTTTTCCTCCTTGAATTGTTTTTATCAGGTCTTTAGGCTACAGCAATGAAAACACTAACTAAAATAATTGGTTATCTAAAATAAATTTGAGAAAATATTCCAGATATTCTTCTCTGTTTCTGTTCACCTGGAATTATATTAAAAAACAAAACTCAGATCTTTTTTAGCAGCTGTTTTTTCCTTTATTGCTAGAATTTAACCATAAATAAAATCATCTTAATTGAATTTTAGGAAATTACTAGTATAAGCTAGGTGACTCTTCCTTTGATTTGGACAATTCAACAGCTTTCAAATCTACAGTAGCTACACTGTTGGAGAAGTTATCGCATTACTTTTCTTATGAAATGAATCCTACATATTGATTTACCTTGAATCTTTCGAAGTGCAAGGTGCTATACAATATAAATATTGATTTTATATGAGCCTCATAAAGAGAAAATCAGGCTATAGATCCACAGTACATAAAACAGAACTGAAAGATGTCTAGAAAGGACGTAGTTTAGACAACAACAGTAAAAGTCAGAGGCCCCTCAGCTTATCTTAGGCAGTAAGGCAGTCTTACATAGTTTTCTTCATTTTATCCATCTGTAGGATGAAGATGTATGTATCTCCTTCTATTAAGAGTTAAAATATTCAAAATCTCATTGTGAGCTGCTTGAGAAAATGTGACAATTACATATACACAAAGATGACTAAGTGAATGGAACCATATTTATGATTCTTTCCTTCTTCCTATAAACTAAGAAATGTTTTCAAATTCCCACCACATAATCAACAGGGAAAAAGTCTCCTTTTCTGTGACATAAAAGGACTGGAAGAAATTCTGGCTTTTCCATTTACAAATTCTATGACTGCTTAATTGTCTTTTTCTGATGATTAGTTTCTTCAGGGGTAAAAATAAGTATAAAAATCCTTGTTATTGTATGGGATTATAAAAATTAAATGAGATAATGATAATATATATAAAAGCTCTTTTGAGAAATAACGTCAATTTGGGATAACAAAATAATGAATGTGATAGAAACTATCTAATGAAACAATATCTAGAAAAAGTTTTTTAACTAAGATTTTTTGAAGACTTCACATGCTTTAGCTAGTAATTCTAAACTTATGGAATAAGAAAAGCTTGAAATTTCAATTGCTTAAGAAAATACATAAAACAATGATAGCTCTGATCATCATTTAAAATGATTATTTTAAACAATTCATTTCCAAAACCTAAAATTTGGGTAGGGATTTTTGTCTGTTTTGGTATTTTTTTGCAAATTGATTTTCTCCTCTTCTAGCACTGTCAAAGTCTACTTTGCATTTTACTATATGTATGTATCACAATATGTACCAAAATGATATTTCCTTAGACCATAAGTCTTTGTATCACCAGCTCTTAGGCAGTAGTAAAGATGTGTAAATGTTTGCTAAATGAATAAATAATGTGGTAAAGGAGTACATCAATGAACCTGAGTATTTGAGATAGATATGATCCTTAAAACAGAACACACAGGGGGAGCTGAGATTGTAGCTCAGTGGTAGAATGCTTGCCTCACATGTATGAGGCACTGGGTTCAATCCTCAGCACCACATAAAAATTAAAAAAAAAATAAAGATATTGTGTCCATCTACAACTAAAAAAATTTGATTAAAAAAAAGAACACATGGGGTTCCTACCCTAAACCTCACTTTTCCCTCTCCTGAGTGAAGCTGAAGATATTTACAATGAAGGCCACTACTTGGAGTTGTAACAACAGACATCCTTCTCTGGGTTACTATAGATTTTGAGCAGCCTCAGCATCTTAGGGACAGTCTGGGACAATAGGGTTAATTTTTCTCTCCAAAATATTTTTGTTTCCCAGATAATATCTTATGAGTGCTTAGGTGCAATTTTTAACATCAAATACATATGAAACTTTGCTATTGATGTCTGTCATAATTTATTTATTTTTTCCTTCTTAGTGACTTCGTAATGATACACCTTAAAGTCAATAACAGTTTTGATGAAGAAAAAAAACCAATTACATAATGCCTACTAAGGCTTCTCACCTTTATTTTATTTTTTGATTTATTGATGTTAAAGATGTTGGAAAACCTCAGATTCATTTATTCACTGATTCATTTATTCAACAAATCATAACCGAGCACTCATTTTGTGATAGACATTCATTTTTCAAGGGATAAGGTCTATGATAAGAAAGAAGCAAGGACCATTCAGGAACTCACTGGGATTTCTGCTGCATATATTTCACTTACCAAAACTTTACAGGATGACTATTATACTTAGGCACATCTCAAATGTTTTACAAATACTTACAGTTAATTCTTCAAAATAAAACAGAATTTAAGTTTTCAATGAGAAAAGAGAAACTAATAGGAGTAATCCACTTGCCCAAGGTCACAGAGCTAGTTAAGGGATGCAACTGAGATTTGAACCTAAAATCTATTCTGCAGAATCTACTCTGAGCAGCCTTTGAGATCCAGGTACAAATTTGTTGGAGAATAACTATTAAGAATTGGTTTAAG
>PVHX01005227.1:93177-115040 GCA_004024805.1 Geosciurus inauris | reverse complement strand
ATTTTTTTTTTTTTTTTTTTTGAGAAGGACAGAGACAGAAAAGATCTTGACACTTTACTATTAGCCAAATGTTTTTACAGAGTTCTAGAGTCACTGTGAAAGTCTTCTTTTGCAGAAGCACATTTAGGAGTACTCTTGGAGTATTATGTCTAGGATTTTAATCCCCTAAAATGTGTATTATGTATCACTAATAACATGTATCTGAAAATACTGGTGATTGAATCTATATTGTAATGACTTGTTTCAACTGCCAACTGTGCAAACATTTTTTTATATTCTATAAGGTAATATTTCACTCTGTCTTACTATGATAAAGCAATATCATTTTTAATCTTTTCTACTATTAAAAAAATCTTACATGTGTTAACTAGAGCCTCCAGTGAGTTAGTTTTTAATCATGCCTTCTTGATTTATAAGTTTTATTACTGTAGTTCAATTCAAATAGCCATTTATTGAGGACAGAATCAATGCTGACTTTGTAAGGCAAAGTGCTTTTGCATTTTATTTGAAATATGAAGGACAAGAAATTTGCAGATGGTGAAAGCAAAACTGAGAAACTGAGGATTTAAGAAGTAATGTCTTAGGTGTGTTTTTTCATGCCCCTTGAAGTGACAAAGGTATCCGCAACCTTAACTCCAGTAAAAATCCATTTACAAATTATCCTCATTTGCACTAGCAAAAAACATTTGCAAATTATCCTCATTTGCAATTTCTTGGCTCAAATCTTGAAAAAGAAAAGTTATACGACTGTTCCCCTGTATCTTATACATTCTCCATTTCAGTACCAAAATACTATGTGATTAGTGTTTTGACTATGGACATCAGCCCCAAATCAGATTATAAAAGCTTCTTCATATAGGGAAAAAAATATTGTGCACATTCATGAATTTCAATAATGATACATTAGTGAATTATCCTAATACATTTATATCTCAAAATAATATTTCATTGAAGTATACAAGTAAATGTATAAAAGGTTATATTAGTATTTTATAAAACTTTTCAATCCTTATTAGTTTGAGCATGATTTTCTTGGAAAACATGACTTATATAAGCTCATGTCTTTGAGACAGGAGCAACAGAAATGATGAAAATTTTTCTTAATCTATCTTAACTTTTAAAAAATTGAAAATATCAATGATATATAATGAGATTTAGTAATAAATTTTAGATAAGAATTATGTTAGATGTGGACTTTCACCATTACCAAAAATTGAACTTTGTAGCTGAAACTATCTTTAGTTACTTAAATATGAACAGATAAAAAATCCTAAATCAACATTTTACAGATGGCATAATTAAGACAAGGGATTATAATATATGCAAAACTTCTAGAAGAACTCTAATTTTCCTGTCAGCTCTGTTCTTCCATATAATGTAACATCTCTAATAATGGTACCATCTCTAAATGGTTAATATAACATATTCACTTCTAAGAAAAATGTTTTTATGGTATATTTATTTGACATGAACTCTTTTTGCATAAGAGATAGTGACAAGTTACTTGGGAAACTGGCTATTGATAAAATATGGCTCTCATAAACATATTTAGATGGATTATTGCCAAAATATGTGTACAAATATTTCTATCTTTTTTTTTTTTTTTTTTTGGTACTGGAGATTGAACTCAGGGGCACTTGAGCACTGAGCCACATCCCCAGCCCTATTTTGTGTTTTATGTAGAGACAGGGTCTCCCTGAGTTGCTTAGTGCCTCACCCTTGCTGAGGCTGGCTTTGAACTCGCAATTCTCCTGTCTCAGCCTCCCTAAGTGCTGGAAGTACAGGCTTGAGCCACCGTGCCTGGCTCAAATATTTCTATCTTTACAAAAATTTTCAACAGTTTTCACAAGTGCAGTATTTGTATGCCAAGCTACCTCCATTTACAAGAAAACATAATTGCAGTTTTGTTTTTCTTTTCTCTCCGTATTCTTTGCTCGAACAACCTATTCATCCTGGCCTCCATACCATCCCTATCTTACATTTTCAATGTAATTTCCCACCCCAACCCTACATTTAACACGATTTTCACTTTTTTATCTTTATTCATCTTCTTTCTTCTATTTGATGTATATTTTGCTGACATCTTTGATCATCAAAATAAAATCATCCTTCAAGCATCATTTCAAATATTCTACTAACATTGTACCTTCTGTTCACTCAGTCCAAAGAAAGTATTTTCTTTCTTATGTGTTCTTATAGTTCCTATAGTGTTTTATGTCTTTGTATTGTTAATAATTTTTCACCTGATCTAACAAGTATGTTATCTCAACACAGGAATGTGAAGATGATAAGGGTAAAAAGAATTCTGTGTGCTCAAGTGAGGATAGGTAGATGATGAATATAAAAATGTAACTTGGGAACACAAGGGACATGAACTTACTTCTGTAAATAGTGAGGACATAAAAATTGAATTGATCTTTATTTTTGAATCCTTAAAATACTTTCAAACTAAAGAAGCAAGGGTTGGTGGCCCATGTCTGTAATCCTTGGGGCTCAGGAGGCCAAAGCAGGAAGATCATGAGTTCAAAGCCAGCCTTAGCAAAGGCAAGGAGCTACGAAACTCAGTGAGACTCTCTCTCCAAATAAAATACAAAAAAGGGCTGGGGAGGTGGCTCAGTGGTGGAGTGCCCCTGATTTCAATCCCTGGTACCATGCCCCCTCCTCTCACCAAGGGAAAAAACAAAACAAAACAAAACAAAAAAACCTAAAGAGTAAGGAAAGAGACCATTTCATACCATGGACCATTTTGAATCTCTCATGTTACCTCCTATAACAGGTGGCCAACAGAAGTCCTCAAAACCAGAATGCTGGACCAAGAGTGTATCACATATGTAGAACACATGCTTGGAAGTGTGAGGCCCTGGGTATGATCCCCAGCACTGAAAAATAATGCTGAACTTAATATATGAAAAGATGTGCTGTTTCCACAGGATTTCACTGGAGAGGACTATTGAATCAAATATAATAAAATTTAACAAATCTGAAAATTTGCAACCTAATAATTGAGTCACTGTGTTTTTCCAACATTGTAAACACATTTCCAAACATAACTCAAAATGTTCTTAAGGTTCTGATATGAAATTTTTTTCATCTCTTTTCCCAAGATCTATTGTAATTATCCTTTCTTTTCACTGGAATAAAATGTTCTTAGTCTATTCATCAAAAATACCATAATATCACATTAATTATCCTTGGCAAAATATAAAACGCAAGTCACATATAAGCATGATTTTTTTCCAGACATCACTATGAATTAGTAAGATATTGTGCAGGTTTTACAAATAGTATTTAGGGTCTATTTTTTCAACACTCAATCTGTGTATTTGGATCAGTGCACCCAATATTGCTTTACAAATATTGGAGCACAACTGAGTAGCTATCTTCCAGATCTCACTGACATTTTCTGTAATGCAAAAAAGGTGACATATGCTTCCCTTCTTGTTCATTTTCATAAGAACACTTCTATTTTTTTTTTTTTTTTGTAAATCCTCTATATGTATTCTAAAATAAGATACATCCTTCAGATGTAAACCCAAATGTTCACAGATTGAACGAACTGCTTCTGTACCTGTATCTTTTTGGCAGGAAGTTCCTTCCTTTGGATAGAAAGAAATAGAGTGGGAGCCAGAAACAGTCATATAGTGTCCTTTGGCAGCTTTGCTATACCACCATATTTTTATTTTTAATTTCTAAGGAGAATCCACAGAGAAAGAATCCTTAATGTGTTGCTGAAATATGTACTATACAGACAGCCAAAATGAAAATTTACTGTTTTCTTAAATGTATTAAAAGATATACCATTTCCAGATATTATGGCATACTAAACTATGAAGAAAGAAACATTTCTACAAATTAATATTTAAATATTTTACACATGATCTTCAGCTGTACTTATTACAGCTGAATGTAATATGTAATAGCTAATAAGGTGTGCTGAATAGGTTTCATGTAAGAGAGAAAAAATATAATTGGATGTACTTGAGGAGATTTCAAATTCTTACATTTATACCTTATTTTCATCTCATTTTTATGTTTTATATGTTGTGCTATGTAACTCACAAGTAAAGAGATGTGGTGACAGACATATTGCCCCTACTTCCCTCCCTTTTTTCCTCTTTCCTTCTCCCCATCCCTCTCTGCCCCTTTCTTTTTTACTATTCATTGAGCACTTTTTTTCATGTACCAGATTCATGATCAGTGCAAAAGTTTTAAGGTAGAAAGAAAAACTTATGATAATGTGTAGGAAGTTGGTACTATTAAATTAGGTATTTAAAAATATGTATTCAAGAGTAAGGTGATTGCATCATCCAAGTTAAAGGATACTCATTTATCCTGCCTTGGCCTCTGTATTCCCCACATTAAACCATGTTCCAGGTTCACCAGTGTCATGCCTGTCCTTATCTAAGGATGGATGAATGAGTCCTTTCTCACAGAAAGTTTACTATGAATTCTTGCCTCTTATATAAAGTTGATGCATTGAGCTTTTTATGTCAAAATGCATGACATGCCAGGTATTTTTGTAAAGATCACAAACTTCAGTGGTTTCTGATAGTTTGTGTGATAAGGAACAGATTATAATGATGGGGACATGAGGTTAAAGGAATAATTGTATAAACTAGGCCCACTGTGCTGACTTCCATATGCTTTCACTTTTGAAAAGCAATATACCTTCAGCCCTGAAGTTGACTGGTTGCAAACTCCTAGGAACAATGTTTCAAATAATATGTATTGTATATGAGTAATTGTTGCCCATTCACTTTTATTTATTTATTTTTTTTGGTATCAGGGATTGAACTCAGGGTTACTCAACCACACAGCCACATCCCCAGCCCTATTTTATGTTTTATTTAGTGCCTTGCCATTGCTGAGGCTGGCTTTGACCTCATGATTCTCCTGTCTCAGCCTCCCAAAGTACTGAGATTACTGGTGTGTGCCACCATGCCTGACCCATTCACTTCTTTATAGTGGCAATGTTAGGAAATTAAAGTTAAAATAAACATTTCATGAGCAAAATTTATTGTTTTTTAAAAATAAATTAAAAAATTGATTGATTGAAACTTACTCATCTTCTTGATCATATAGTATCAATAATAATATAATCTTATTATACTATAATATATATTAAGAATTCTATATTATATAGAATATAGAATAAGATATTAAGTCTGTGCCTCCCACCCATAAAGAAAATATTGTTTTGGATTATTTATTTCAAATCAAGTTTGTTTGATACTAATCATATTGCATTACCTTAAAATTTTTATACAATTTTTTCATTATTTTTTCCTTTGATTTTTCTTCTGGAACACTGTGTTTGTATTAAGTTCCAATTTATATGTTCAAGTGCTCATATTAAAAATCAAATCTTTCTCTAGGGTTATGGAAAAGACAGAGATCTCAAAGATTTTGGAAGGATATCAGAAAAAGTAAATAAAGCCATAAACCATTTCTAAACACACATTTATTGTTATTCAACATGCTCCTTAAGCAATCAAATCAATTAAGCATTTATGTTAATCCAGCAATTAAGCAGCTATGCTAACTAACGAAGAGTGAGAGGGAAAGGAAGGGTGTGTGAGGCATATATATCTTATTGGGAGTTGGTCAATCTTCCTCTGCTTCCATATGAGAGCTGTTCACTTCCAGCTTGTGCACAACAGCCTCTGTTTGCTGATTCCCTCAATCTGATCTGCCAACTGAGTCAGAGCGGGTTAGTCTCCACAGTATTCACTCCAGACTATGAAAACTCTCAGCATGTTCCAAGGAATTGCAGTGAGACCCATGTGTGGTTTTGGATATTCAATGTCATAGAGAATGTTCTATGCTACTTATGACCCTAGGCATTATAGACATGTTTTTACCTTCTGCTGGTTTAAGGCTTGTACATTCTTATTAGTGTGTTTACACTCAGAGTGTTTAGGGACTTTTTCAAAGTCATTTATTTACAAATTACATTTAATTTTCATACAGTATCAAGGTGGTTTATATCAAACACGAAGCACAGTAAACAATTCAAAGTGAGACATGCTTTACAAAATTTGCTCACACTACATGACATGATCATTATCTTTGATCACTCACATACAGGCATACACTTATGTCAATGTGATGCATGTACATATATGGACAGATGTTTAAACACACACAGGTGAACATTTATCAGATTTGTCTAGAAAATAAAAATCCATGTATTTTAACACAAAAGGAATTCAATGTAGGAATTCTATGCATGCAAAGCCACTGGTCACACTGGAATAATGAAGAATGAGAGTCGCTGTCAGTCTTGATGAAACAGAAAACACTAGAATTTCAGCAGGTAGGTGTGAGAAGTTTTACCTATGTGAGCAAGGAAGCAGATCACAACTATAAACTGCTATACATCTTACTTCTCAGGTCTGCTCCTGGTTCTGTCTACTACTGTTATAGAACAGTACTTCTTTTCTGCCTTCCATATCTCATACTCATGTCTCCCAGCTAGTATAATCTGAATAAGAATTCTGCTGACAAACAACTCTTGAAAATTTAGGTGTCAGAACTCTAGAAATGTTTAAAAGGCCAGGAAGGTATGGAGGAGAAACATGATATTTTCATACCTGAGATACGATGTAATTTATTAAAACAATTCATGATACTGGAATGATTTTATGTTCTCATGTCCTCCAAAGATGAGGATAATTGGAGGTGCTAATAATGTCACTGAAAAATGGTAATAAGAAATTTCATTCATGGTTTTAATGGATTAGGATATTTCCAAATTATGATAGTTCAAAGGATCAAGAAAAAAAGCCAAGGAAAGTCATTTGAAGATATTCCTTGTTCTTTGAGCAATGCAGGTATTGACATTAGACAGAATTTCAAGGTTACAAGTGAATAAAGTGATCTGTGTAAAATTTTTAATAAATGGAACCATGAGAACGTCAATCACATTTATAAATGTTCAAATTAGTGATGTAATTAGTTTAAAAATATTTTATTATGATAAATATTTGATTGTCATTTGTAGTTTATAGATATGGTACAAGATTTAAGCTGTTTCCCTGTATATTTTCTTGGGTTTTAAAAGGGAATTTTAGAAATGAACTTCCAGGTATGCTACCATCTTTGAGACCTGTGTACTATATATTTGAAAGATATTTGCAGCCTAATATTTGAATAAATAATACATATCTCTGAAATAGAAAGGCTTGAAAAAAATAATGAAAGTGATGGAGTGAATTGACTTTATGACAGAATATGGAAAATAGGATATTACAGACATACTGTGAAAAATAGAAACTATAAAATTATTGATGACTCTAAAACAATTTACTTACCCAAATTCATTTTATGAAATCTATCATTAATGTATTCTAGCCTGGAAAATAAAGGTAGTGAATAAAGAGTTAAATGGATCTTTCCACACAGTGCATATACCTTTCCTTTGATCTTGACTAAATTATACTCATGAGGTCTGATGGGAAAACAATTCCCCAAAATAATGGTTTTACTCTGGCTATAAGCAACTATTAGAAGAAGAAACAGTTGAATTGTTCATTCATTTGTTCTTTTTCTTAATTTAAAAATAGGTACTAAGTAATAGATCTTCATTATTACTTCGTGCACTAGGAATTTAAACACAAAAGGATGATTCAAGGAGACTGGACTCTAATTGTTTTCTAAAACCTTAACAAATTAAAGCTAAAAAGAGGGGTCAATTAACAAATCAAAGTAGTATTTTTGACTCAAAATTTTTAAACTTTGAATTTCTTTAGAAGAACACTATCTTTTTGGGACACCAGGAAATACTCATTTCCCAGGTTCTTTCCCAACAACTTTCTGAAAAGAATAAAACAAAATCTCCTTTTCTTGGAAAATAGCATAGAGAAAAATAGATGAAATTTTCTTATTGATGCTATGAGGCAAAGACCTGTACCTTCTATTAAGCTAAAGAAATAGAGGGAAAAGCCGAATCCCTGTGCCAAGACTGAATATTATGCCCTTTACTGTCAGAAAATGGTGGGCACTTGACATGAGCTACCAGCAATGAAAATATCATCAATGTGGAAGATTATCAATCAGAAAGCAGAATTCTGTATAAGCAATTGTGTTATGCAAGCTAAAATGACAGATGTCCACTATGCAGACCTTTAGAAAGAAATTGTAAGAGGGGTACATGTGTGACACAGCCACATTGGTTCATAGCAGCTCAATTCACAATATCTAAACTGTGGAACCAACCTAGGTCCCCTTCAATAGATGAATGAATCAAGAAACTGTGGTATATATATACAATGGAATATTATTCAGCATTAAAAGAGAATAAAATTATATTATGGCATTTGCAGATAAATGGATGGAATTGGAGAATATCATGCTAAGCAAAGTAAGCCAGTCTCAAAACACCAGAGGTCAAATATTTTCTCTGATACCAGGATACTGATCCATAATAGGGAGAGGATAGAGGAATTTTGGATTGGGCAAAGGAGAGGGAGTGGAGGAGAAAATAGGATTCATGGTGATAGGAAAGATGGTGGAATGAGATGGACATCATTACCTTGGTACATGGACAATTGCATGAATGGTGTGACTCTACATCATGTACAACCAGAGAAATGAAAAGTTGTGCTCTATTTGTGTACTATGTATATAAATGCATTCTGCTGTCATATATAACTAATTAAATTTAAAAGAGGAGTACATGTTATTAAATTGAGTTGAACATTTACCAAGCTGACCTAGTATTTTTGATAGTAGATTAGTGAACTGGAATAATGTGACAGCAGAGATGAAGATAAATAAGCAAGTTTAATGTCTATTTAGTAGGTGGGAATGATAAAATTGGGGGTGGGAACCAGAAAGAGGAAAACCGATTAACTCATCTAACACACATTTTTTCAACTACTGCAATATTACTGATTCGTCTGTTAAAATGGTGAAAAAATCAAAATTAAAATTAGAAAAAAAACTTGCCATAATGGATTATATCTTCTGATTGAAAGGGAATTCACTGTGTTCAAGCTAACATTAATTGAGAAGTTACATACAAAACAAAGACCAAATATTGCATAGGCTTGATTCATCACTTTTGGAAGTCCCTATTCCCCAAAGTAAATTAGAAGACTATAATAATGTAGACCCTGAAAGAAGATCTTCCAAATAGTTATTTCCCAGGTAGACAGTGAATCAAAGAACTCCTACTAAGAATAGTTTTGGTCAGCCAAACAGAATTGCCTGCCTCAGAACTGTTTCCTTTTGCAGGAAAGGAATCTTTGCTATCCTTGCCCAGAAAAATCACTGTGGTTTTTTCTTCCTGTATCTAACTCCAAATTACAACTTTTATTGCTATTCTTCTGCACCATTGTGTTTTGGATATGTGAGAGTTTGTAAAATTTATCATTCCTCCACAGATTACTGGACTGTGATGAGCTCCATTTGGATCTAAATGAAAGGAATGCTAATCATCCTGGATGTAGAACTGGCAAGATAGTGCTATCTTCCTCTAGGGACAGGATGAGTGAGTTTTTAATTGTATATAGATAGTTGCATTATGTTAAAGGGAACATTTTTAAATGATATTTTTAAGAAGAAAGGTTCTGGGCATCCATAGAAGTGGTAGACTACAGCTAATATATTATGCTTTTATCAACATAGAGGTCCGACTCCGGCTAACAGATGCTGTCATCCTTTTGGAAATTATCTCTTGTCTAAGCTCTGCCCTGTGATCTGTGTAGAACTGATGCCAACTCCAGGTGCCAGACATGAGCAAATGGGTTGAGCCTGGCCAGAAGGAGCACTTTCTTCTTAGGCCACATTGACTGGTTTATGCATAGTCAAAAAAAAAAAAAAAAAGAGAGAGAGAGACGAAGAAAAAAAGAAAAAGAAAGAAAGAATAGATCAAAAAAGAAAGCTCCTAATTATATTATTTGAAATCTCAGAAGTAGTAATGCTAAATTCATCTGCAATACCAGCTTTTTCAATGAGTATAAGGGCAAGGACTATCTTAATTACGATATTATTCACAAGTAATGGACACCTTCTTGGAAGATAACAGGAAGATAACTATTTATTTAATTGAAAGAAATCAAATTCCATTTAATATTTGAAATTGTTCCTGGACTGTAAAATAAAATTCTCACATGAAAGGAGAAAAGAATAAATTATATCACACAATGAAACGAGCTAAATAGCCCTGAATTAATTGGGCTTTTCTTCCTCTGAAAATTTACCTTAAATCTTTTTTTGTTAATCTTTTTGTGTTCTCAGCTCAACTTTTAAGCCAGTGTACAAGACCTGCCAAGTGAATCTACCAAATCCATTTCTTCCCTCATGCTATTTAAAATAATTTATTTTCATCATATTAAAGTTTCTTCATAAGTATATTATATTATGCTTATAGTTTATTAGTGTGATATGCCCAATTATTTCTTCTTTTTTTGTAGGCTAAAACTTTGTTAAGTAAATATTTGACAAGGGAAACATAATAAAATTAAAGTTCACGATAAGAATATAATCAGTTGCATGTTAGATATAATTGAAATAGTTATTATGGGACATATTGGTGGAGATAACTGATTTATATGTCTGCAGGTTAAAAGAAAGTTTTGAGTTGAAAAAAAATTCAGAGTTATCATCTTGTAGTTATTTGGTAGTTGTATACATTCAAGTAGATGAATCTTCTTAAGGAGAATATCTAGTCTGAAAAATGAAGAATGAAACTGGGGCAACTAATATTTAAGGGGTTTAAAAAAAACTTAAAAAAGAAAAATACACAAAAGCTGGGAATTTGGACAACAGATAGAGTCCCTACGTAACATGAGAAAGTCCTGGGTTTCATCCCCAGAACCATGCACACACACACACACACACACACACACACACAATCAAAATTAAAACAGATGCAAAAAGGTAATTGTGAAGGTGACAAGCAAAAAAAAAGATGAAATATTTCATGAAGCAAGATTAATGTGAAATGGATAAAATTTGGGTAAGATGAATTACATTTATTTGTTCAACTAACATTGATTAAACTGCTAATATGATGTTTCAGACACTTTTCAAGATGCTAAATCCTAGCACTCAGTAGGCTGAGGAAAGAGTATTGTGAAATCAAGGATAGCTTTAGCAACTTGGTGAGACCCTGCCTCAAAATAGAAAATAAAATGGGCTAGGGATGTAATTCAGTGGCAGAGCAATGCTGTGTTCAATCCCAGTTCTGGAAAAAAAAATAATTTATGTGATTTCTTTGACATCTGTAAATTGCCAGCATCACTACTCTTGTGTTTTGGGGCCATTCAGGGTTACTTGAACACCAGCTCTGTGGTACTATGGCATCAATCTAATGGAAAATGGATGTGTCGTATATACAGTGTATATACACTAGACGAGGAAAGGATCATTAAAATACAAGACAGGACAGAGCTGTCTGTCACCAGATTTCATTACACTACTCATAAGGACACAACATTTAATATAAATGATTTTTTTTTTATTTCTTGAATTTCCCAATTAATATTTTCAGTACATGATCAACTGTGAGTAACTGAAACCACAGAAAATTAACTACAAATAAAGGGGAACCACTGTACTGACTGAATTGGGTACAAATCTCAGCTCCATCATTTGAGCTGGAGAAACCTGCAAATTATTAAATTTCAATGTCTCAGTTTTCTCACCAGAAAAATGAGAGTCATTTCTTCTTTACAGCATTATTGGGAGGATTTTTCAACATATGCTAAGTTTCTTATACTATTCCTGAAACAAAACAAATATCTAGTAAAATATAAGCTTCATTATAATTGAAATGTTTTTCACTGAAATTTTTGATATTGCAATGAAGTGAATTTTTGTCTATCTTTCAAGTCTTCCCTCATTCTGATGGAAAGAGTAAAATATCTCAACAGTAAAAGAAAGTTAAGTTTTATGTATAGTAATAAATCTGTACTTAGGAAATGCTAAAACTATAGTTTAGCTAAAATTATTAATGCCAAGTCATATAAAAATCAATTTATGAAAACACTGGATACTTGAGTAAATTTCTAGTTATTTAATAAAATGTTTTTGTAGGTTGAACTACACTAATTTAAATTGCCATGCTCATTTAGTTCTTAATCTTTTTTTTTAAGCCTAAATACATTCTAGATAATCAATACCTATTAATCTATTTATAAAGTATACATGCTGACCATGTATGCTTAAGTGCTCTCAATTACATATTTAATTTTCATTTCTATTATTTCATTGAAGTATATAACTACATAAAATGTAGTTTACCCTTAAAAGCTAAAAAATATGCCTGTTTTGAAAAATAGTATGATGTTAATTTTTTTGTTAAGAAATACTAAGAGAAATGCTGAAATAATGACAAGTTCTACTCCAAGAGTTCCTCTGAGACCATTTATAAAAACAAGCAAATGATGCTGTTTTGTGCATGTTGAAATAGACTTTAAATACAACAAACATGCTTCATCCAAATCACCAATGACTAATATAAAATACAACAAAAAAGAATAGAGGAGAATAGTTTTATATGAATAATAAAGTATACACAGCCTAATAAAATTGAGAGCCAAACATGCCAAACAGGAGAAACAGAGAGCCAAACATGCCAGAATAATCATTGTATTTGCTCATTGGTGGGCAGAGGCAAAAAAAGAAAAAACAAAACAAAACAAACAAAAAGCACCCACATGTTAATTGGATAATGTTAAATATACAAAGCAAGAATGTTTTCATTGCAAATTGTGTTACAAAGAGTTTATATTTGTATACTCCATTTAATCATTACCATTAATCAATATTACCAATAGAAATAATCTCAGCACATAAAACTTGGTTTCTACAGTATCATCTTCTGTGTCTCTTCCCACCTATTCTCAGTTTAATTTCTCCACAAATATTTTCTGTGTATTTCACTTTTTGTCTGACTCAGTCTAAATACTGGGGAACCTTCTAAGAGTTTGCTGAAGAAATATATAATAAATTAAAAATCACATAAAATAATACTATTCTTTCCCACATATGTTCACTGTTTATCCTTTATTTTTATATTAACATTTACATTTCCTATGTCTTATGGTTATTCTGTCATACATATAGATGTTCTCAGTTTTCAAATATTGATAGACCAGTGAATTAAATATCAAAAATATATTTCAACTATTTCTTTCACATATATAATATCTATTGATCATTCCTCTTTGAGCCAAAGTCCTAGATTTCCAACTATTCTCTTTGAGTGTCTGTCTGTACCTCCACAGGATCAAGCTAAACATCACTCAAAAAGAGTATGTCATCAAAGCTGATTGCTGGCTGTCTTAATCAGTTTTTCATAGCTGTGACTAAGACGCCTAAAGAGAACAACTTAGAGGAGGAAAAGTTTATTTTGACTCACAGTTTCAGAGGTGTTTGTGGTTGACTGATTCCATTGCTTTGAGCCTGAGAAGAGGGAGAACATTATAGAGGAAGAGTATGGTGAAGGAAAGTTTCTCAGCTCATGGCTGCCAGGAAACAGAGACAGAAAGGGGTCAGGGACAGATATAAGTTCAAGGCTGCACCTCCAGTGACCTACTTCCTCAACCATGCCCTACCTATCTTATCATTTTTACCACCTCCCAGGAAGTCAGGAAGCACAGAGAAGAAGGGGCCAGTGACTATATAACTTCTCCCAGGGCATGCCCTCCAGTGACTTCCTTCCTCCAACTAGCTCTCAGTAGTACATTCAGCTATCAATGGAATAATCTTTTTGCTGAATTAATACACTAATGAGGTCAGGGCCTTGAGCATTTCCTAAAGCCCCATCTGTGAACCTTGCTGAATTGGGGACCATGCTTCCAATACACAAAATTTAGAGGACATTCCAGTTCCAAGCTTTAACATGGGCCTTTCTACTACAGAAAACACCCAAACGAAAGATCTTCCCTTTCATTTTACACCTCCAATTGCTTACAAAATCTTACTTTGTTCCTTCCTAATTGTTTATTGGACAATTTATTCATTTGCCAAAACTGATTAGGTACTGGGAATAAAATATTAAAGCATGCAGCTTTTAAAGAAGAATGCATAGTTCACTGCATAATTGTCACAACTTTTTATGACAAACTTTTTTGTAAAAGCATGGGCACAACTATTATGTGACACTTAAAAAAAAGCGTACATTGCTTTAAATCATTTATTACTAATCAGTCTTTGGTGTAAGATTAGAATTCTCAGAATACTCATGAATATACATTAATGCAGTGTTAAATACAATAGTTATATATGATGAAATACAGTAATTCTTAGAAATTATGATCTGTTATAATGCAGGATAAAATACAGCATGCTTCTGAAGTCCATACAGTAAGGATCAGGAAATGTTCAAAGATAAAACTGGATAGTCAGGTAGGTACTGGATCATTTTTTTAACCTTGTCTTGAAAGATATGGGAATAATTTTAATGGTTCAAGCAAGGGATTTTTATTAAATAGATACATTTTGGAAAAATATTCTGACAATATTCCAGAGAAAGTCATAAGGTTGGATGCAACATAACCAGCTAGGGACAAACCAAATGTCAGTGACACTACCTGCCTCTTCCAATATAAATCTAGGGTTCCATTCTAAGTCTCTCTCCAAATCCTCAGCCATGTTGTATGGGTCAAAATGCTCACCCCAAAATGCATAGTATCTTAATCATGTAATATTTTAATCATGTGTTTCATACCTTTCTTTCTGGTCTTATCTCCTGACAACTATATATTTCATAAAGTTCATTCCATTAAAATTGAACTTTTAAGTCACTCAAACACCAGGATGTTCCTATTTCTGGACTTTCACTCACATTTCATTTCACTCATATCTGCAAGTGTCACAGCCACTCTGTGAAATCAGTATTGATTTCCTCCAGGGTCCAGTTCAGATACTAAGACTGATGATGCCACACAAGAGGATAAATAGGGCTTTCCGGAGAGAGTAAGATGGGCCTCCCGAGCAGGTCAGAAAGTGATTTATGAGCAAGTAAAGGAGATGAGCTGGGGTCTTACTGTGGCTAAAGAGTGGAGCCTGGCTGAGGGTTCTGTCATGCCAGCAGGACCTAACATGATTTGAAGTTCCTACTTGAGCCCAAGGAAGAACATCTATGCTTTCTTAACTTGCCCAGATGTGGAACACGAGAAGAAGGGATGTGAGTCCTAAAGCTGTCTGTAGACAAACATTAAAATATTGAGTCAGGCATTTTAATTGTATTTCTCTCATTATGTGTTGACATAAACAGAAATGTTATCACAGAGATAGTATGACTTCTGTGATAAGTTTATCCACTTATTTTGCTTCTATATTTCTTTGTAGTTCTTACCACTGCTTGGCAAATGTTATTTCTTTAATTTCTTATCATGTATCTTTCATTTTAGAATATAAATTTAATGATGTCAATTTCTTGGTTTTTTTTTTTTGTTCACTGCTATATTCTCAGCATGTAGAATAGTGTTTGGCATATGGTAGGTGCTCAATAAAACTTTTCGAGTAAGCTAACCAAAAGAAAGTTGCTTTGCAGTAGCAGGTATTTTAAAAGAAATCATAATAGAGGTAGTATCTGAGCTGAATTCTAAAGGCAAGATGTAATTGGGACAGATTGATAAGAAATTGTGTTTAAAGCAGGGAAATTATACAACAAAAAAAAGCACTTTGACTAAAGCTCATTATTGTATTTTGGCATTTTTTTTTCAATCCACTTTGCCTCTAATTTTTCCACATTAATTTGTCATTTAATATTTACTTAGGGTTGACTTACCAGTCTGTTGTAACAGAACAGACTTCCAGAGAGAATGATTTTGACACTGATTGAGTAAATGCTCTTTGGTGATCTTGTTTTCTCTATAGCATTAGGTATGGTTCATTGGTGGTATTAATGGAGATGTTGAAAATAACTGAAATGATATATGAATTCAATGTCCCCAACAACCTGCACCTGAGTATCAGAACATGTCAAATGGGTTTATTAAAGTATAAGTACAAAGAACCAAACTCAGGAAATAAAATGAACCTGCCTTGATATGAATGGACTGGTGATACTTATGCATCTTAACACTTACTACAGAATTATAGCAAGGGGTCTGGTTACTTCTTTCATTTACTAATTTATTAGATATGTATTGACCAACTGTAATATGCAAGGCAATGTGCTAGATAACATATAGATATGACCCTTGTTCTCCTGAATTCCAAAACTTTCAATTATCCCTACTACCTAGAACAACATTTTACAATGTATTTATGTTAATGTGATTTAGGGAAGAAAAGATGTAATGATCAAACATTGTGAAAAATTTTGGATACATTAAATTGGTAATGTATATTATGCCTTTGGATTTTAAAAACTTATTGTTCTATTTAATATATTTCAAACTGTTTGATCAGTAACTTTTGTATGCAGCTATTTATGTGGAGCAATTCTGGAGGTAATGAGAGAACTTTCTGCAGAAATTTTTTTTATTCTCTATCTCACACAATTTCATTAATGTTCTTCTATATATACTTTTACACAAAGAAATTCCAATAAATATTTATTTATGGATAAAATGTTGATTAGGGCAAATTACTGACATATTAGATTTTAGATAATTTAAAGAGCACTGTCAAGATTTTGGGAGAGTAATTGCAAAAAGTCTTAAAGGAAATGATAAAGCACATTTTATTTCTCATTCTAAGATTCACATAATTGACATTCTCACCCTGAACCCCCAAGTGCTTGACATTGCAACATGAAAAATAACAAAAACTTTAATTTTTTGAGAAATCTAGGGAATCTTAGTGTGTCAAATCAGGCCATCTCATATGTTCACATGTTCACTACAATACAAGTAGTATTCACAAATGAATGAATATCAATATATTAAAAGATATCTACATTTTTTGCTCACAGAAAAGAAAATATTATTTTACAGACTAAATGCCATTTTTGAAGTCAAAACAGGATAACGAATATGCAATTCAATGTTCAAGGTAAGATCATTAGGAAAGACAATTTGTTGTATATATAAATCATCTTTTATTAGCAACCTGGAGCAATGAGAACTAAAATCACATTCTTAAATACATCAACAAAATTTTCTTTATTTGCCCTAGAGACACAGTGTTCTGTTCATTTGTTATTAGTATTCAACTTAATAGCAAATTGCAAAAGAAATTTTGTTGGGATGGACTAAAATCTCCTGCAGCTATTTACTACAGCCAAAAACAGATTGATCACATATCTTGCAAAATGCCTGTACTAAAAAATGTCATTTAACAAAAGAAAATGAGAAAAACGATCAGTTAGGCTGTGACGCTAAAGTTAATGAAAACAAAATTTTAATGAGTTTAAAATTATATACTATTTAAATGTCTTGAGCTGGGGATATAGCTCAGTTGGTATAGTGTTTGCCTCGCATGCACAAGGCCTTGGGTTTAATACCAGCAGCACCAAAAAAAAAGTATTTAACAACATTACTCATTAGAAAAATACTTAGATTCTATAGGTTATTTTGAGAACCAAACAAATTTAATAAAGCAAAATTTCCTAGATTAACATAAATATAAAAAAACTTCATTAATTTGAGAAATGTAGATAGTAGATGTCAACATTTGACATATTGAAACTTTATCTCAATGACTAACTTCTTTAAAAATTAGTATTCAGATAGAAGAGTTATAAAGAAATAGATACTTCAGTCTACAGTTAAGACTAATATTACATGAAAGAATTTTTTCCACTTATTAAGTTAATATCAATAAAACTAACAATCAAAACATGAAGGATAATATTTACTTGTTTACATGTGAGTTTGAAATAAAGCAATAATTATGATGATTAAAATCATAAGGATAACGGTGATGAAAACCCATGACAGAATGGCTTTATCCAATATACATTTCAAATGGAAAATTGCCCTGCAGCTGTCACTATTGATATAAATTATACATTGAAACCCTTGACAACTATCATAAGGCCATTTATTATATGAAGCATAAAAATTAACACAAGTGGCAAAGTTGACATGTCTTGGTTCAAATTACATCACAAATCTGGCCCCAATATTCTCCTCATATGATCATAACTCAATGTGATTTCAAAATGACACATGCATATATAGGAGAAGATATGCATTAATACAAATGTTAGAAATGAAGAGCATGAGGGCCTTCACAAGTGTTTCATGGTAGTCTAAGACCTTGAAAATCTTTATTTAAGCCTTCCAGTTCTCAAAATCCTCAGTGAGTCATGATGGTACTTATGATGGTACATATAAATCTTAAAAAATGAAAAAAAAAAACCTTATATACTATAAATCCCTGGAAGAATTGCTGTAAACATATTTTTACTTTTTTCCTGCTTTCCCTTGCTTATGCTTTTTTGTTCTGTATTTTTTTTCTTGTTCTCTTAGAACATGGATATTTAAAAAATGTGTTTTATAGTGACATTTCCTGGTATTATCCGTATTATTTTCTGAGATTTTTTTGAAGATCAGATTTCTCTTCATACTATTTCACATTTTCCATATCACTATTAATTAGCCTGTTACTTTGAAGTTTTATAATAGTTTGGTTAAAGAAAATAACTTTCCAAAATCCTTTCTTAAAGAAATTTGGAAAACTGTTTAGATTGTCACATGGATTAGTTTGAAATAAAATATACACAAAGCCACATTATGAGGCAGTTTTAAGAATTATCTTGTTGACCAATGAAGGCCTAGAACAGAATAATTTGGCCATCAATAAGTAGAGAAACATGGCATGTACAAAGACAGACACTGTGAGAAAATTCATATTTGTGAGAAATAAAATGTGAAGTGAAAGCTAACAGAGCAAACATAGTATGTGCTAGCACTATATGTAACTTGGTCATTGAATTTGCTACAACATGATTCATATGATTGTTAGCACATTATTTATTGAGTACCTACCAATGTATAAGTCACTGCATTAAGTCCTGTGAAAATAAATATCTTAATTCAATTAGATATATCTATTTAATTTGTATAACTCTGAGATCCTGAAGAATAAAAAAATTGAATATTTTCTGCATCTTCTACTCAAGGAGATCATATATTTTGGTAAACTGCTAAAATATATCAAGCAAAAGAGTTTAAAAATAAATTTGAAAACTGATTGAATTACTACATAATTTCTCACAACTTTTAATACCCAAAATTGCATTGTTTATTTCCAAGAAGGAGAAGCAAGCTTTTTTCCTAATCTTATTTTCTCGCACAGCTTTCTGTCTCAGAGCAACAACTAATGTATTAAAAAACAAAACAAAAACATTGTTCTGAGTGGAAAACTGGCAAGAGAAAGAAGATATAAGCCAAGACAAAGGCCCAGAGGTTAAAGGAACAACAAATATGCATTTTGTTCAAAAATCTTGTGCTCAGTGAATAGTAATTTCCTTTTTGCTCTTTCCTCCTATTTTATATTATTTTCCTTTTCCCTTCATTTCATTCTTTCTCTTTGCATATATATGTATATGTATATATTTATGTATTACTTAGAAATCTATACAATTGAAGTAATATAGTATAACATCCCAACAAAGATTTGGATGCTGATACATCCCACTGATGCTGCTCAGATTTTTTCAGCTCTACCTGTACTCAATTGTTGTATATATACACTAGTTTTTTTAATAATTTTAACACCTGTATAGATGTTCTTTATTAAAGTAAAATAAAATTCAGTGTCACTACAGTTAAGATACCAAATAGTTCCAACACATTTAGTATCCTTCATGTTTCCCTTTTGTAATCTCATTTACCTCTCTCTTTCCTCCTAGAATTGTCCTCAGTGACCTCTAATTTATCATACATTTCTAAAATTTATTTGGAGAGGTTCTTATATTCTAAATCCTAGTCATTTTTTAGATATAAGTTCTGCAAATATTTTTTCATTGTGTATTGGCTGAAGGAATGGTTACATAGATCAATGTAACAAAATAGACAGCCCAGATCTAAACCCATACAAGAGTGCCCAACTCATGTTGGAAAAGGTCATTTAAGCAATTCATAGGAGGAACAATATCTCTTCAAATAAATAATGAAAGCTGGGAAAGACGGTGCACACCTGTAATTCCAGCAACTCTGGAGACTGAAGCAGGAGGATCAGAAGTTTGAAGCCAGCCTCAGCAACTTAACCTAGCAAGATACTTAGCAACTTAGCAGGAACTCACAAAATAAAATTTTAAAACACGTCTGTGGTGTGGTTCAGTGGTGGAGGACCTCTGGATTCAATTTCCAGAACCCTACAGACACACACACACACAATAAATAATAAACAATAAATAAATGAATTAAATGGTGCCAGAATAATTGAATAGCTATGAATGAAAAACAGAAAAAACTTAATATACCTTAAACAAAAATTAACTGAAATTAGATCATGAGCTTAAATATAAATCATAAGTTCTAAAACTTTTAGAAAAAAATGCAAGAAAATACTCTAGATATAAAATTAACTAAAATGTTCTCAGATAAAACTTTAAAAGTATGATCCATAAAGTAAAATATATAGACATCACCAAAAGTAAAACTTATGCTGTGTGAAAAATTCCAATTGAAAAAGATAAAAAGATAAGTAACAGATAACACTCTTTTTCAGACTTTTCTGTAAAGTTTTGTTTTTTTGGAGGGGGGGTTTGATTGTTCTAATAAGTAAGCTGGCATCACATGTAGTTTTAGTGGAATATTTACTTTGAATAAACTTGCTTGCCTTAACTAGACTTTAGAGTCCATTAGGTATGTTAAATAATAAAAAAAAGTTTTAACAATGTAGGCATTTATTTGTGCTTAAATCATAGTGAAGTAATTAGAATAACCCAAATGTATGGAAATGGTATCAATTTTTAAGATAGGTACTTACATGTACCATTCTTTAAAAATATTTTTAAACTTCTTAAAACCCTGGGGAAGACTTTATTCAATTCTGTTGCATTTGGGATATTGAAATACAGGATTAAAAACAGACATAATGCTGAATACAAGGACAAGTGTGGATTTATAGCCAAGATACAGGAATGGGATTGGGTCATTAGATAGGAAATCATAAAGACCAGACATCTAGGGTGGCGAAATTCCTAATGGACTAACTTAACAGAATTTCTGCTGAAGGCAGGACAGGGTGATCCGATATCAGTTGTGAAAGATAAAGAATTTCATCAGACTTTTTAGGGTGATCAAGGGTAAGAAGTTCTTTATAATTTAACTTAGCAGAAGTTTTACTAAAACGGGTTTATACAGGTCTAGCAGGTACAGGAGACCAAGGTTGAAGCTTAACTGAAAAAGAAAGCTCAGAGGAGCCCAACTACAGTTGCTTCAAAACCAAAAAAACCAACAACCCAATCAATAAATGGGCCAAAGAGCTGAACACAAACTTCACAGAAGATATACAATCCATCAACAGACATATGAAAAAATGTTCAATATCTTTAGCAATCAGAGAAATGCAAATCAAAACTACCCTAAGATTCCATCTCACGCCCATCAGAATGTCAATTATCAAGAATACAAACAATAAGTGTTGGCGAGGTTGTGGGGAAAAAGGCACGCTCATACATTGCTGGTGGAACTGCAAATTGGTACAACCAATCTGGAAAGCAGCATGGAGATTCCTTAGAAAACTTGGAATGGAACCACCATTTGAGCCTGCTATCCCACTCCTAGGTCTATACCCAAAAGACTTAAAAACAGCGTACTACAGGGCTGCAGCCACTTCAATGTTTATAGCAGCTCAATTCACAATAGCTAAACTGTGGAACCAACCTAGATGCCCTTCGATAGATGACTGGATAAAGAAACTGTGGTATATATACACAATGGAATATTACTCAGCAATAAGAGAGAATAAAATTATGGCATTTGCAGGTAAATGGATGGAGTTGG
>PVHX01005227.1:54260-93077 GCA_004024805.1 Geosciurus inauris | reverse complement strand
CCAATCTCAGAAAACCAAATGCTGAATATACTCGTTGATAAGTGGATGCTGATCCATAAAGTGGGGAAGGACATGGGAACAATGGTGGATCTCTGTTCACAGGGGTGTAAGCGGGGAGGGGGCATGGGGACAGCAAGGGTGATGGAATATGATGGTTATAATAACCCTAACTTTACGTATGACTGCATATATGTTGTGATTCTATACAACTTACAACTAGAGAATTGATATGTTATCCTCTATCTATGTACAATGAATCCATTTACACTGTTAATATGTAAGCCTAAATAAAACAAAAATAAAAAATAAATAAAAATAAAAATAAAAAAGAAATAAGCCCATATAAATAAAAAAAAAATGAGTCTTTGTCACAAGTGCACTATGGATTTCCCAAATTCTTATCTTGAGAATTCTCTATTATTCTCATAAGTGAGTACCTACCATGCTCTAGTTATACTTTAAGCAATGAAGAGTGGCCTTGTTCTAGTGGAGGACACAACAGAGATCAAAAATTTAAATACATTAATACATTTAATAATTGCTATGTTTTGAAAAATGAAAATTAGTATTTTAAAAAACTCTTATGAGCTGAAGAAACATCAGTTTGACAAATATCAATAGGGAATTTAGAAAAACTTGAGAGGAAGAACTTCTAGTGCGCATATATGCATATCATTTGTTTTTATAAGTATTGGTTGACATAAAGGGTGATCATCCAGAAAAATCTTCCATAATTCAAAGCCCATTCTCCTGGGGGTTGGAAGGAACCAGATAAAAGAATTCAAAATGCTTGCATCTGTGTAATTGAGAATGCTACAATATCAAGTGCTAACAAGTATTAATTTTGAGAAGTCTAATTTATTTATAATGGTTTAAAGAGATGAACTTGTATATATTGCTTCTCCTTTATCTGAGTTTGAAAAAAATAAAAGGTTGGTATTTATAGACTGTGTAAATCTGGAATTAGGTGGTCCAATGCAAACTTGTTACTATCAAATAAATAGCAGAGATTTCATTCCTTATCCCCAGATCAAAGGGTTTCCAAGTTTCCTAGTTTAGATGCTACAAAGTATTTCATGTGCTTTACATTTTCACACATTTTGGAAGTGTCATGCTTCTTTCTAATGTTAGAGGTTAGGGCTGAAAGCATTTAAAAATAAACTCTCTGACTCGAAAGTAATACAAATGTAGATGCATCATAAAATAATTGTTTTTAAAGCTTTTTGATGAATGTGTGAAATTAGAGATAAAAGAACAGGTAGAATGATTACTTGATAAATTGGAGTATTGTGTTTTGAAAGGAAGGCAAATACTAAGCAACAAAGACAATTGTGAGACTACATAATTAAGCCCTTTCATGAAAGAAAAGATTCCTTCTCTTACACATAGTTTGAGGCTGTCTTTTACATAAAAGATAAGGTTGCAATTAGAGCAATGTACAGCACAAGTACAAAATTATGTTTATTAGTGGATAAAAGATTCACATGCAAGTATTTTTTGTGTGTGGTTAAAAATGAAAATTACATGAACTAGCTTTGATAAAACATAATAGAACATTTTTGCCATGATGATATATTTCCTTTTTAAATGGCCTTAACTGCAAAACCTGTACAAGTCACTTATCTTTAGCAATTCCTTTAATCACTGCCTATTAGGATCTTAGAGGATTATGGGAACTTAACTACATAAAATGAAAACTAAGGGGTATGAAGTCAAGGATACACACACACACACATATACCTTAAATGTGTTTGTATATTGTGATATATGTGTATATATATATATATGTGTGTGTATATCAAGTAATTAAACTCCTTATATAAATAATAAATCAAATAATTTGCCTGTTAGAATTTTTATTATGACAAATTATAAATCAAGTTATTGTGCACCATGCGATTAAATTATGGAAGAAAATACATTTTGCTAAGACAGAAGAAATAATTCATTTTTTTCTTTCATTTTTTGGTACTGGGGATTGAACTCAGGGTTACTCAACCACTGAGCCATATCCCCAGCCCTATTTTGTGTTTTTATTTACAGACAGGGTCTCATTGAGTTGCTTAGTGCCTTGCAATTACTGAGGCTGGCTTTGAACTTTGTCTTGGCCTAAGTGCTAGGATTACAGGCATGTGCCTCTGCTCCCTACTGAAATAGTTCATTTTTTAAAAATTTGTTTTAGGTAATACTTAAAAACATAAACATTGTGCATATTACTGGGATACCTTGGAATATTTCTATATACATTGTATGATGTTTAAATCAGGCAAAACATATGTATCAACATTTATCATGTCTTTATGAGGAAAACTTCCAAAACCCTTTTTTTCAGCTTTTTGGAATGTACAGCTTTTTGTTACTATAGTCCCTTTACTGTGCAATAAATAGCACACCAGAAATCCTATGCCTATCCAACTGTAAATTAGTACTCATTGATAAATAGTTTATTTTTAAAAGTATATTAAATCTTTTTGTCAACTGATCTATCATTTAGTGTATTAAGGAAGAAACTTATCAGACTTCGAGGTATCCATATGAATATTTTCCACAGCAAATATATAGCTACAGGCAGACTTGTGGCTTTCAACATATTTTTACATTATTTCCATACTCATGTGCTTATAGAATTCAAGTTAACATTATTATAAATAATTGAAGAAAAAGATAATTAAATGGATAAATATTTCTTCACATATATTCATTTAGAAACACAAACACATTTTCTTGGGTATGTGTACACATATTGTGTAGAAATAAGATAACAATATTTTCATTTAGTAAATTCTTCAGTAATACTATTAAATTCTTAAAACTCAAGCCTGTGAATATGAAGTAGAATGTAGATCTCTATAAAGAAATGAAAGCAGGATGTGCAATGATGGCATAAAAAATTATAATTTTTTAAAAAATAGCTAACAGACAAATCAAGTAAGAATTCAGTTTCTAGGAAGAGACAGGCAACATAGCATTTACAGACAGAAACATCCAAAATAAGAGAGAGAAAGAGAGAGAGAGAAAATTTTCTCACAATTGCACGGAGAAGTCATCAGTTTTCTAAGAGAATTACGGTGTTTAAAAAAAAAAGTAGTAATAGAACCTCGGTAAATTGGGGGAAAATTTGACAAAATTCTTTCATTCATTTTATACCAGAATAGAACAAAGGAAGTACAAAGATAAGGAAAATTACTGCATATTACTCTAAGAATATTAAGTGTAACCAAAATTTTGCTTTGGTTTTTTATTTGTTTTCCATAGGGCTACCATAACAAAAATATAAGCACCTGGATGGTTTAAAATAACAGAAATGCTTTGTTTCTTTGTTATGGAGACTAGAAGTTGGATGTTGAGGCATGGAAGGGCTGTGCTCTTTCTGAAGCAATATTGGAGAATCTCTCCTTGTCTCTTCAGAGCTTCTGTGTTCTTGTGATCCTTGTGTTCTTGGTTTGAGGATGCGAATCTCCCATGTTGTTTTCTATCTTTACAAGATGTTTCTTCCATATTTCACATGGTCTTCCATCTATGCACGTCTGTCTCTGAGTCAACATTTCCTATTTCTATAACAGTATCTGCAATATTGGATTAGGAAACCACTCTTATTACCCCATTTTAACTTGATTACATCTATAAAGACAATATTTTCATATGAGGTCACTTTCTGAAGTGCTACGGGTTTGTATATCAGCATATCTCTGGGGCAGGGCAGACATAATTCAATCCATAATGGTGTTACTTGCAATATATTACCTAGGAACATGTGCATTACACTAGGTGCTGAAATCTAGGGAGGCAATGCACATGGAGATAAAAATCTAAGCTCTAATACAGTCCTACTCTACCCCTTATTCAGAGTGCATTACATTCTCTGGCACATCATTCAGACTTTCAGTTTCTTCAACTGTAAATAATAGTTCTTATCCCAAAAGTCATGGGGGATTAACAGAATGCAGTTCTTCTAAGTCCAAACCCCAAAATTCTCTGCTAATCAATGTTGCAAGAGTTGTCTGTTATGTTATATAGCAAAGTAGGCTGTTGTACATATGGATGGAACCTAAGACAGGTTTCCTAATCAAGGGACCAATTAACCTCTTGTCCTGCTCATTGTAAAGTACTCCAGATGCACATAAGCAAAGTTCTCTGTGTTCCTATTTGAAAATACGATTGTGGTCTTTGAATAATCTTGTATGATTTTCAAAATTAAAACTACCTCAGATGAATTAAAACATGTTTAGTCTTTCAAAAGCTGCTAAAGAAGCTTGTTCATTTCTGAAAGTTCATAGTAGAATAATTGCTATCAACTTTTCTAAGAAATTTAAAGGCATCCCAGCACTTAGGGAGACTGAGACAGGAGAATCACGAGTTCAAAGCCAGCTTCAGCAATGGTGAGGCGCTAAGCAACTCAGTGAGACCCTGTCTCTACATAAAACACAAAATAAGGCTGGGGATGTGGCTCAGTGGTCAAGCGCCCGAGTTCAATCTCCAGTACAAAAAAAAAAAAAAAAAATTTAAAGGCAAAGATTATTAGTCTCAGTTATTTTATAGGATTTCTAATACTGTCGTATCCTATGATTATTTCCCATTATTTTATATAAAAATTAAATCCCAGCTTTATTTTTTCTATTCTCTGTCCATGCATTATATGGAGATATCAAATTACACTTAAAAGAGGAAATGATTCTTTATGAAATATTTCTCTACTAAAATACCTTTTTTATACACTGGTTTAGAATCAGAAACATAATGTAACTCTGAATCCAAAATTGATAGTATAAATTTGTACAACCCAATACTGGCAAAGCCAATAAAATTACTTTTGTTTTGTTTTGTTTATTCTTTAATAACTTTGTTGTTTTTAGAATAGCTTTAGATTTGCATAGAAATTACATAGAAAATGCATACACCCCAATTATCCTATATCATGTTGCCTAGAATATTATTATCTTATATTAATGCTGCACTACTAAATGTTTTATATCCTAGGATTCCACCTAGATTACATTTTGTTAAGTTCTCATGTGTACCTTCTCATCATATTTACTTAGATATCTCTGGAAGTTTCTCAGATTCCCTTTGTATTGCTGATCTTGACAGTTTTTAGGTGCACTTAGTTATTTTTATAGAAGTTACTTCAATTGTGGTTTACTTAGTGTTTTTCTCATGATTAGACTGGGTTATGGGGTTTCGAATATAACTGAGATAAAATTTCACAATTGTTGCATCCTAGTAATAGTATACACTATCAATGTGACTTTTCCATGTTAATGGTAACCTTATTCACAGGACTGTGGCAGTGTTTGTCTCATTTCTCCTGCAGAAAATTATTATTTTTCCCATTTTCATACTTCACTCATGGATGGAAAATCACTATGTGCTACCTATACTTAAGGAGTTGGAGGTTTCTCGTCTATATAATTTCTGTTCTGCCTAAACAATTTGTAACGTTTCTCAGAGTAGAGTCCTGTTGGAAATTAATTTCCTCATTTTTGGTGTTCCATTTCTTCTTAACTTTTGTAGGTTGAATTTATTGAATATAGAATTCTAGGTTGATATTTTTCTTTCACTAATATTTTAAGGATGTTTTTCTATTCTATGTTTACTTACCTGGTTTATACCAGAGGTCTGAAGTAATTCTTCTTTCTGTTTCATTAAAAGTAAGGAGTTTATCTGAAATCACAGATAAATTTTCTTGTTTAATATTTTCTTTATGTTTGATTTCTTTCGGTTTGACTATAATATGCCTAGCGGTTCTTCAGTATTTGCCCTACCTGATGTTTTCTGAGTTTATCAAATATGTGGTCTGTTCTCATTATTTTTGGAAAGCTGTCTGCCATTATTACTTCAAATATTTCTTCTACTTTCTTTTACTTCTCTTTCTGATATTCTACACATGAATATGTTCTATATTTGGCTATTATCTTATTATAGATCTTCAGTTATTTCCCCCCCTCTGAATTTTAGTTTCTATTTGCCTACATTTGAGTCCACTGAATTTTTGTTCCTCAACTGAGTAAATTCTACTGATAAAACTATAAAATGCATTGGTCATTTCACTTACAATGGTTTTAATTTCTCTCATTTTCTTTAGAATTTATTTTCCTTAGAGTTTTTAGCTTTCTGCTTGCACCTCCCATCTGTTCTTACCTATTGTCTACATTTTTCATTAGAATTTTTATTTGTCATAATTATTTCATTATGTCTATCAGATAATTCCAATATTTCAGTCATATCTGAATCTAGTTCTAATGTTTACTTGTCTTCTCAGGCTATTATGTTTTGCCTTTGGGGGTGTCTTAGAGATTTTTTTTAAACTGGATATTAGTAGAAACTGAGGTAAATAATTCTTTAATGTGAGAATTTATGTTAATGAATATAAAAGTTAAGTGTTTTGTTATGCAAATAGTTATCAGAGTCTTCAAATTTCTCTAGTGTAATTTTATTTACTGATCCTTTCTCTTGACTTGTGTGTTTCTGCATATACTACTCCTCAATAAGAGTATGTGCTTCTCTTCCCATTTGATACTACAAGTACACTGGAGACCTTTTGGGTAGTCGCTTGAAGGGTGGTGAGAAGAGTTTCATATAATATTCAAATTAAATCTCAATTTTTTAGATTGTCCATGTCTTGGAATTGCAGCTTTCTCAGGGATTTTTACCTCCTCTGTGGTACATTTTTTATTTTTCTCTGTCCATTACTCTCTTCCCTGGATGCAATTTTCTAAACCCTGACCTATGTTGAATATGGTTTGATTTTATTTTTGTTTTCTCCCATTAAGTTGAGAGTGTAGGCCTAAGGAGAGTGGTAATAGAAAACAATTCATGGCTTCAACCTGCAGAAAATTTTCAGTATGGTATTTTATTAAAGTTCTTCTTCTTCTTGAAGAGAAAGCCTTTGTTATGGAGAATATTTGGGCAAGGTTTAAAATGTTTCCTCTCTCTCTCCAATTTCCAAAGACAGAAAAGAGTCATTTTTGCCTTCTTACCATGAGGACCTCCTGAGGTTTGTGGTAGTAGTGCCCACAGAAATGTGCCCCACAACCTCCAACACTCTCTTTCATGCTAGTCTACACTCAGTCAACAGCCATCATTCAAACTAGTGTTTTCACAGTTTATGGCTACTATTTTGAGTAAGCAGATCTTGGATATAACTATCAAGATTCACCTGTCTCTCTAAACTTCAAGGTTGAAGTTCTTTCTGCAATTTCAGTTTGGGGATTCTGCCAAGAAAATTCATTGATTTTCAGTTTTATTGGCATTTTCTTATGAGGACAGAGCGATTATTTGTAAGATCGTCACATGTCAGAGGTGAAACTACCATGATCTATAAAGTTATTTAAAAGTAGAAACTGATTCCTATGAAAGTGACACTGAACAGAATTTTAGTGTTGAAGGACTATTTATTAAAAATATATTTAAATATCTATAGGTATCATATTCATAATCCTATATAACAATTATATATCATATATAATTTTAATATCAGACAAAATAATCACTTTTATAGTAAGATTACACGAAAAGAGGTAGAAAGTGAAAACAAGTAGGAGTAGCTCCTCTAATGCAAGACAAAGCAAACTTCAAATCAAAATTAATTGGAGAAGACAAAACAGGTCACTTCATAGTGGTAAAGGGAAAGATCCAACAAAATGATGTAATAATAGTTACTATCTATACTCCAAATGTAAGTGAACCTAACTACATAAAACAAACATTACTTGACTTGAAAAGTCAGAGTCCAGTACTATAAAATATTATAAATTAAATGAATCTAAAAGATATTAGAATATTTCATCAAACAATAACCAAATTTACTTTCTTAGTTGCTTTAGCACCTTCTCCAAAACAGACCATATTTTAAGCCACAAAGTGAGTATTAGCAAATACAAAACAAACAAAACAAACAAAAAAATCTAAAACTAAAAAAAGACAAAAAACTATGTAATTCCTCATATCTTTTCATGTTTTAATGGATGAAATGAGAAATGACAGCAAGTAAAACTACAGAAACTATATAAACACATGTAGATTGAGCAATTTTTTTTTTTTTTAACAATGCAGCATAGGTGATAGAAAAAAATCAAGGGAGAAATTTAAAGATTCATAAAATCAATTGAGAATAGAGATGTGACATATCACAATCTCTGGGACACTCTGATGGTGGTACTAAGAGGATACTTGGAAGCTATGAGTGCCTACATAAAAAAATCAGAAAGATTCCAAGTACACAAACTAATGTTATATTTCAAGGCTCCCCAAAAACAAGAACAAACAATTTCCAGAACCAGTAGAGGGAAGGAAATTCTTAATATTAGAGCCAAAATTATTGAAACAGGCAATTATAAAAAAATACAAATGATCAATGAAACAATTAGCTTTTGAGATGACACATAAAACAATAAACACTTAACCAAGCTAACCAAAAGAGAGAGAAGACAAAAATTAATAAAAATAGAGGTTAAAAAAAGCATATTACCAGAGTCATCATAAAAATCCAGAGGATCATTAGGGATTACATTGAAAACTTAGACTCCAAAACATTGGAGAATCTAGATGAAATGAATGATTATTTTTTATATTTATGACCTACCAAAATGAAGGCAAGAGGATACAGAAAACATAAACATATCAATAATGAGTGATGAGATTGAAGTACCAATTAAAAAGCCTTTCAAAAAAGAAAAACTTGGGTATATATAGATTCTCAACATTATACCAGGCTTTTAAAGAAAAGCTAATGCCAACACTACTCAAATTATTACTTGAAATGGAAAGGAGTGAAATACATCCAAATCCATTCTATGAAGCCAGTTTCACCTCAATCCCCAAACCAGAGAAGACACATCAAGGATGAAAACTAAAGACCAATATCCTTCATGAACACATACAAAAACTGTCCTTAATAAAATGCAAGCAAATTACATTTGACAATACATTAAGTTTATATATCATCATCATCAAGTTGGTTTTATTCCAGAGATAAAAGTATGGTTCAACATCCACAAATCAATACATGTAATCATCTACATAAATAGAATTAAAGGCAAAAATTATGTAATCATCAGCACTCATTCATAATAAAAACACTGAAGAAATTAGGGACAAAAGGAACTTCACATATCATCATCATACAAGATATGTATAAGAAACTCAAAGCCAAAAATCATATTTAATAGGCAAACTGAAAGCATTTCTTATAAAATCAGGAACAAAATAAGGATGTGAGGATTCTTTCACTCCTCATTCCTATTCAATATACTATGTGTAATTTTAGAGTAGTCAGGAAAAGAAAATAAAAGGTATACAAATAGTAAAGGAAAAAGTCAAACTATCACTGCAAATGATAAAATCGTATACTTACAAAGTCCAAAAAGCTTCAGCAGAGGACTTCTACAGCAAATATACAAATTTTAGCAAAGTAACAAGACACAAAATCAACATACAAAATCAATAGCTTTCTTATATTCCAATAATGAACCCACTGTAAAAGAAGTCAGGGAAACAATTTCATTCACAATAGCACAAACAAATTCAAATACTGAGGAATATTTGTAACTAAGGAGGTGAAAGATCTGTATAGTGAAAATTATTGAGCACTAAAGACAGGAATGAAAGATTACACTAGAAGATGGAAAGACATTTTATGTCCATGGAAATGCAGAATAAATATTTTTAAATGGCCATATTACCAAAAGAAATATACATATTAAATACAGTCCCTATAAAAATGTCAATGGCATTCTTCACAGAATTAGAAAAATAGTCCTAAAATTCATATTAAAGGATAAAAGACCCAGAATACTCAAATAAATTCTAAATAAATAACACAATGCTGGAGATATCACAATACTTGACTTCAAATTATACTACAGAGCTATCATAACAAAAACTGTATGGCACTTGCATAAAAACAGAAATATAGACAAATGGAACAGGATAGAAGAGACAGAAACAAATCTACACAAATACAGTAAGTAATCTGAGCCTTGATTAAAAAAAAAAGTACTTAAAACCTACATTGGAGAAAATATAGCCTTTTTAATAAATGGTGCCAGAGAAACTGTATATCTATATGTACAAGAATTAAACTTGATACATATCTCTCACCCCACACAAAAGTCAACTCAAAAAGGATCAAAGAACTAGGAATTAAACTGGAAAATTTGCCACAGCTAGAAGAAAACATAGAGTTAATACTCCAACATATTGACACAGGCAGTGAATGATTTCCTCAATAGTACACAGAAAGCTCAGGAAATAATGCCAAAATGTAATAAATTGGATGTCATCAAATTAAAAAGCTTCTGCACAGCAAAGGAAATGATTGGGAATGTGTAGAGAGAAACTATAGAATGGGATACAATCTTCACCAGTTATTCTTCTGAACAAAGTATTACTATCCAGAATGTATAACGAACTCAAAAAACTTAACATCAAGTAACCCAATGGATAAATGGGTAAATGAACTAAATAGAAACTTCTCAAAAGAAGAAATACAAAAACCAACAAATTTATTAAAAATATTCAACATCTTTAGCAATCAAGAAACTGCAAATCAATACTACACTGGGATTTTATCCCACTCCAGTTAGAATGGCAATAATCAAGAAAAATTATAATAAGGTCCGATGAGGTAGTTCAGTGTTAGAGAGCTTGTGTAACATGCACAAGGCCCTGGGTTCAATCTCCAGCAACACACACACACACACAAAATAATAAAAGCTGGTGAGAATGTGATAGAAAAGGAAGCCTTATACATTATCAGTGGGATGGTGCAATTATAAATCAGGACCATCTCCACAGAAATTAATATGGAGTTTCCTCAAAAGACAAGTAATGTAACCTCCACATAGCCTACCATACCACTTCTTGGTATTTATCCAAAATAATTACTCATCAAAAACGAAACATGCATACCCCTGGTAATAGTAGTACAGTTCACAATAGCCAAATTATGGAAACAACCTAGTTATCTGTTGAAAGATGTAAGGACAAAGAAAATGTCATATATATACACAATGGCATTTTATTCAGTCATAAAGAATGAAATTATGTCATCTGCAGGAAAATGGATGGGATTTGAGAACATTATTTTAAATTAAATAAGCTAGACTTAGAAATTTAAGAGTCATGTGTTTTCTCTCATGTGTAGAAGGTAGGGAGAAGAAAGGAAAGAAAAATTCAGGATATCTAATGAAAATAGATTGTAGATCAGTAGAGTACAGGAAGGGGAGGAAGAGGAATTAAATTGGCCAAAGTATGTGGTGTGCATGCATGAATATGTAACAATTATATATATGATTATATGTAATTATATATATATATAAATACATTTATATGGGTGCATATTATATAATATACACCATTTTTTTAAAAAAGGGTGAGCAAGGACATCTTCCAGCAACATAAATATATTTGGAGGGGGGGACCTAGCCTAGTAAATGTTGTTATTTTTTTCTGAATTAAAAGAGAGTAGTTTTCATAGATTATAAAACATTAATTATAAAATAATTATAAAATTATTGTACCAGAAATGTTATTTTTATGAAATTCAATATGGCTAGCAAATCTGGCAAATATATTTCTTCAGCATTCATCTCAGCTCAGATGAATTAATGAATTGTGGTATGTTTGACAATAGAATGATACAATAGCAATGAAAATGAACAAACCACACATTAATGATAAAATTTCTAATAATATGTGCATTTTAATCTTATAGTTGATTTTGCATATAAAATATAGTGATTAGTCATTTTTCACACAAAAATTCCTTTAATGGAATGCATCCTCTTAGATATCTCCATATGGAATGGCCAAAAGAATCAGGAATAAATATTTTCTGAAAACCATATATTTAGATATTGATGTCAATCCAAGCTCATCTTCTGATGTTAAAAAAAATATTGTGGTATTTATATTCAACCAATGACATATGCAATATATTTTATTCAAAATAGCCGCTACCAACACTGGTACAATGAATTAATGAATTGTGGTATATTTTACAATATGATGATACAATATCAATGAAAATGAACAAACCACAACTATACAAAATAATATAGATGATTTCATAATACTGAAAAAGGACAGATACAAAGAAATGCAAAGAATATATTTACTCTCTTTGCATAATGTTCAAGAAATAATTTTTGTTTTATAAATCAGGACAAGATCATATCTAAGAGCTAAATGACAGAAGGGGCATGAGAGGAGCCTCTGCTTCTTACGTGGCCTCTAATTGACTCAGTGTGCCCCCCTCACTGAACATTTGTGAAGTTGCCTGGTCAGTACCTATGCTATACTCCAATGATATAGATCCAATGATAAGTAGATCATGTGATGAAAAGTTTTAAAATATTGATAAACTGTTTATGTAAGTGACATTATCTATTTTTTATATACAGAAAATATTTGAATTGCCCCCTTTATATCTGAAGTATCAATTCTTATAAGGCATTCTTGGACTACCAGATTTATAAAATATTTCTTTCTAGAATCTTCTTTAGTTTTGCACATAACATTTGCTTCCATCACCACTGATCACTTGCTGTCCTCTAATACATCTTCAGACTCTGCATGTCTAAATTCCATATAGTCTTCAAACTATAGCTCAAATGTTACTTTTTATTTATTTTAATTAGTTATACATGACAGTAGAATACATTTTGACACATCATATATAAATGGAGTATAACTTTTCATTTGTCTGATTGTATATAATGTAGAGTTACACAGGTCATGTAACCATATATGCACATAGGGTAATAATGTCCAATTCATTCTGCCATCAGTAATATTCCATTGTGTATATATATCACAGTTTATCTTTTCATCTGTTAAAGCCCACCTAAGTTCATTGCACAGTTTAGCGATTGTAAATTGAGCTGCTATAAACATTGATGTGGCTGCCTCACTGTAGTATGCTGATTTTAAGTCCTTTGGGCACTCTTGATCTCCCCAGCTCATATACTGTTCTGGCCTCTGCATAAGCATCAGCAGGTAGTAAGCAATGCAGGCCATACACTTAGCATTTATCTCTCTATTTCACACATTATGTTTCCTTCTCATGCTGATCACATAACTATTGTCCTTGTAATATCTACTGTAGTTTGCCAAGGCTTCTGGCCATCTTAGCCTTGTACATAGTGACCTCTGGAATGATTGCAATTATACTGGTGGCAGTTTTTCTTTGCAAGCAAGAGATGATGACTTTAATTAATTAAAACAGAAAGTTACTTCTTTAAGTGAATATTGAGTTTTTCCAAGAATTGTTACAAAATCTCAAGAACCAGTGGTATTCAAAGTGAGAAAGAGGAAAGGAAGAAAGGGAAAAACTGCCCTTAGATCATGGCAGAGCTGCAGCTCTGGTTAGCCTGCCACAAGGTTTTTTCCAAATTCACCTCCTCAATACCAAATGCCTGCATCTAGCACAGCTGGTGTGGGACAAAGAGACAATCCTTCCCTGCCGCCCGGATAATCAGGAGCTTTGGCAGGACCTTTGAGCACACACAGAGATAGTGAGGAGCCAGATTAAAAAGCACAGACTATGGCACTGAAATGGATTAATAAGGAATTTAGTGATATGGCCCTTGACCTTCCAGCATCATGTTCTGCAGGGCCAGGGATGATATGTTTCATTGGCAAGCCACAATTATGGGACCTAATGACAGCCCATATCAAGGTGGTATATTCTTTTTGACAATTCATTTTCCTACAGACTACCCCTTCAAACCACCTAAGGTTGCACTGATAACAAGAATTTATCATTCAAATATTAACAGTAATGGTAGCATTTATCTCGATATTCTAAGATCACAATGGTCTCCTGCTTTAACTATTTCTAAAGTTCTTTCATCCATTTGTTCACTGCTATGTGATCCAAACCCAGATGATCCTTTAGTGCCAGAGACTACACGGATCTATAAAACAGACAGAGGTAAGTACAACAGAATATCTTGGGAATGGACCCAGAAGTATGCTATGTTAAAGAAGTATGCCACCTTAAAGTCAGAATAACCTGCATTATAGCTGGAATAAACTTTAAATTAATGTTCCTTTTTTTGATTTTTCTTAACCCACTATCAGACCTCATCTTTTTAAATTTTATTTTTTGTTTACCTCCCTCCAATCATTCACATGCTCATCTGAGAAGACATAAGTTCTTCCAACTTTGGACAAGAACTGCTTTTAAAAACTGTAAAGTAGTTACAAGAGAACAGTTGCCCAAGATTCAGAATTATTTTTAAAAATGGAGCATGTGTATTATGTGGCCAATGTCTTCACTCTAACTTGGTTATGAGACTAAACCATTCTACACGGCTCTAACATGCTGAAGAAATCATCTGAGGGGGATGGAAATGGATGCACAGTTGTCACATCAAAGGAAGCAGCATTATTCTAACAGCATCCATTTTGTTTAAACCTTCCACTGTTAGAGATTTGATATACTTTATGCTCATAACTGATGGGGCTGGAGAATTGGTATTGAATCTATAGCATCAGCAGAACAGAAAATGTGATGTATTTTATGCATGTCAATAAAGGAATGACCTGTTCTTATTCTACAAAGAATGGAAATTTTAAGTCAAACACCTTTTGTATTCTAAAATAGGGTTTCAAAACATTTTGTAATTTTCATTGAAATTGTTAAGAGGCTTGGAGCTATTAGTTAATCTATCTTCCAGTACACTGTTTAATATAGCACTGAATAAATGATTTAAGTTGTCAATGGATGAGTGATCAACTAATAACTCTCCAATAAAGTTGCACAAACCAAAAAAAAAAAAAAACATAAAACAAGAAAACAAGAAAGAGAGGGTGGAAGAGAGGAGAAGTAATAGTTAAGTGCACTTAATGAAGATTATCTTAAATTCAATTGTCTAAAAAGGTAATATTTTAAGTTCCAGTAGGTTGGCAAATATATATTTTATTTGGTTTTATTTTATTTTTTGTTTGGGGAATTTGAGAATTTATGGTTGTTTTTTACACTATCACCATATAATTCAACTGAGAAATTAAAACGTAAACATTTTTGTTATGTTTCTCTCTCGGGCAAATACCATAAGCATTATAAAATCTTCTTTGTTTCCAGTTTCTCTTATCTTTTTCAGTTTCTGGAAGAAGTACTTCAGATGTTGACCATGCTTCTTTTCTTACTCATCTGTGTAGCACAGTCACCTTCTTATCTTAAATGTCTCCTTCCTTCCCAATTTTTGAGACAAGAGTTGATAGCCAAGATCTGACACGCTCATTTTTCCCTAAGCTTGCATGTTGTCCTAATCTGACCAAAACTTTTCTGAGGTTGCAATAATAAATGTGGGCTAGGTTTTTGATGAAAAAAGAAACTCCGTGGTTAAGTGGCAACAAGTCCATGAGTTTAGCAGCTTTATTGTTATTGTTTAAAGACCCAAATCTCCTATTAGTAAGTACATCTAAATATTGACTCCTAAGGACTAATCATTGTCCACCATATGCTCTCTTTTAGGAATAGCAGCATTTCTTTTGTAGAAGTAATTAAAGTTTTACATGGCAGTGAAATTAAGTGTACTGTTTAACATCATTGGTTTACATGAATTGTGGAAAGAAAGTTCATGGTCTTAATTTATATTATGAGATAATAAAAACAACAGGTAACAATAGTTTACTTCTACAGACATCTACTAAAATAAACATGTTATTCAGTAAAAGACACAAATCTAATGAAATTTTTGTCATGCAGGCATTTTGCAGAGGGGAAAATAACACAAAGGCAATTGGTGTGATGTTGAGAATTATTTCATCCAAAGTTTACTTTTCTGTTCCTATTAAGGATTTCCTTTTAAACAAAGTTTCTAATGCCGTTAATCAAAACACATAAAATAGCCTCAGAAATAGTCTGTGACCTGTTTTATTAATTAGTTTCCACTTTAAACCAAAGTTTTTTTTCTGTAGTGTTACAATTGCATCTTTCAGTCCAAAGGCAAATCGAAGTTCAATGTTCTTTGTTTCTGCAGAGAGCAATGGAAGTATTTAACTGAATCTGGATTGTTCTGAAATAATCAGTGTGTGGAGCTTATTATCTCATGATCCACTTCAAATACATTTGTAATCTGTATAGTTGTTATTTATCACCAAACTACATATTTTCCTCATGTCAAAACATATTTTCTTCTATATTGAGAAAATAAATTTTAGAGGCAAATTCTCTTTACTTTGACATTAATGTTATTTAAAGTGCATAAGTAACACGTTTAGAGAATTGGAAGTAATCATGAAAGTGGGAGGTATAAATTAACTTTATATATTTAGTGTACCAAAATACCAAATGAAATTTTTTTATTTCTGGTAATTGCAGAGAAATATTATATAAACAGGGAAAAATATTCCTCAATTAGTTCATATTCAGAATCAATACATCATCTAAAACTACTTTTAAGTTATTTAAGGCCTTATACAAATAAATATTTACTAAATATTTATTGAGAACATAATAATTTATGCTAAACTCTAGTTACTAAATGGAAAAACAAGTTTAGAAAAACACAATATTTTTCCATTGATGACTTTATAATCCTTTTGAGGTGTAATTCATGGTTTCTAAAGACATGTCAACTGGAAAATATTTTCAGAAATTAAATTTCTCTGTACTAACATGTCTCTACTAGAAGATGAATCACACCAAAAAATGAAGACATTGGGGAAAACACACAGTATTATGGTATTATAAACATGCTTTTCACTTATTCCGTGCACATACATTTTCATTTTCTCTTTTGCTCAACCAGAGATATTTGTTGAACATCTGTACCACTATCTGCATGGTGATGGACAAAGAGGTGTTGAGGTCATACCCAGTCATATTTCATATAACTTACTCAGTCTAGAGGAAAATCTAGACATGAACACATAGCCACAAATGCAATTATTTCTGTTAAAGAAGAGATAAAGTGTAAGATGCCCAATCACCAGCAAGATATTTTATCAGGCTGACTTTTACACAATAAAATGACCAGCAGAGGGAGGAGGCATTGTTCCCATTTTTATCAAATATTTTCTTTGGTTCTATAGCAGGATTCTCTGAAGAGTATTCCTCAATAATTCTAAGTCCATAGCATCTGAAAATAGAAATTTTCTACTTGTGATTCTAGATAATTGTATACCAAAATCTGTCCCTTGATCAGATACTTCTTATTCAGGAGGATTATTGTGAACCAGCTTAATCATTTAGACCTCAGCATTTTACCTTCTTATTTTTCTTATCTAATACAGATTTAGTGAAATTAAATGAATTTAGACTTAAGTATTTATTCTTTTATGTATTAGTTTAAATTCTGGCCATGGGAAAAGAAATAGATCCTGTATCTGGAGAGGGTGGTTTATTTGGGTTTGTATTTAAATAGGGATACTGGCTAATCCTTTTATCAGGCTGAAATATCTTAGATTTTTGTGCAACCAGAAGGCAAGGAAAAAATAAAAGGAAACCCTTAAGCAAAGATCAAATACTGTGTAATCTAATAATTGGTTTGATTTCTAGAATACAAAGGCATTAATTGATGACTAATTAATGCTGCTGAAGTCCGCATTGTATTATTCTTCTGTTTGCTGTCTGTTCAAGTAGACTGTTTGTGATTGACTATTGAGAATATTGGATAATTCTTGGTACAGAAAGTTACATACTAGGTTTATTGATATATACTAGGGGCATCCAACCTGGCCTGGGGATTCAGAAATGCTCTCTGAGAGACAATGATGTTCAAGACCACGGTACAAGATACAAGTAAGTTTTTGACAGGTGAAAATGTTTAATGTAGGGCTTGAGGGATGGAAGTTAAAGCAAAAGAACAGGAAATCCACAGGCATAGAGCCTTAGGATCTTGTTGTAAGGCCACAGAGATAATCAGAGATCAGTTAATTCATGGTGTCTCATTTTTGTTAAAAATATTGAATTGTTGTTAAAGCAAGGGAAAATCATTCATAAATTTGAAGCGATTGAAATTAAAAAATAAACAAATATTGAAAAATTAGACTTGTTTCTATGTTGTGACAGAAGCTTGATTTTCAAACTTCCAATTCTCATAACTTGTCTTGACTCCTACTTTCTAGTTTATCTTTTAATACTCATCATTTGTAAAGCTGATTTTCTGGGATAGATGATTACTATGAGTTCCTTTCTATTTAGGAAGTTACAGAAAAGGAATCGTATTTCTTGGTCTTCTGCCTTCACCAAGTTATTGTGGAAATGAGCAAGGTGATTCCATATTCCTATGATCCCATATTTTCTCTATATGAACAAGAACAGCATAATAGCATTAAGACCAAGATAATGTTGTAAGAACATATCATTCCTTTTATTTCAGTACCCTATAACTATTGCCTATGCATGCAGCAAATCTCACAGATGAAATCTCTGTATTATAGAGACTAAACATTGTCACAAAAAAAATTTAGATAATTAGCGAGGCACAGTGGTGCACACCTGTAATCCCAGAACTTTGGGAGGCTGTGACAGGAGAATCGTGAGTTCAAAGCCAGCCTCAGCAATGGTAAGGTGCTAAGCAACTCAATGAGACCCTGTCTATACATAAAACACAAAAGAGAGATGGGGATGTGGCTCAGTGTTCAAGTAGCCCTGAGTTCAATCCCCAATACCAAAAAAAAAAATTTAGATAATTACAAAATCATATTTTCCTCTCAGGCAAAAGATTTGGATAAAACAAACATTCAAAAACCTGTATTGTTGAAAACAAATCTGTATTCGTATATTAAAAACATTTCTAAAATTTACAATGTAGTTATTTCTCCAGTCTTAGAAGAAAATGAAAGAATTGTGATATTTAACCAAGCATTCTAAAACTCTAGCCCATTGTGGCATATTAATCAAGATTCTATAGCCTTAAATTTGAAATAGATTAGTATTTATCAATGTTTAAAAATCAATGTTTAGTTTTAGATTAATAATGATTAAGTACTATTAAGTACTTTAAACATTGCATACACATTAATTACACATTTGTAAAAATTGCATACACATTAATTTGTATCTCTCTTTGTTCCTTCTATTTGTACTTAGGTAAAAATGAAATCATTTTTCTCTATTTTCTGCAGCTTAATTCACTATGTACTATCACTTAAATAAAGGGGGAGGGGTAGGGCCACATGGCTTTTTGATAAGTTGGGATTCAGAGAGTCGGAGAAAAGAAAGTGTCCCCAGGGAAGACGATATGGAGTCTCTCTGGACGGTGGTGATGATCCGCAGAGCCAAATTCCCCAGGCCTCAGGGTGTAGGTAAAAATCTGCTCTGCCCCAGCGAGATGCAGAGACACCCGGGACAAGAAGCAGGGACACCGGGGAGAGGAGCAGAAAACATCATTTATTCCAGAAACTACGGAAGCTTATGTGCACTCTTGGACCAATCAGGTCCAAAGGTCACAAACAAAGGGCTGCTTTTGGCAAGAGCACAGTCTATCAGCGTAGAATGGGGAAGGATGGAAGGTATGGAGAGTGCTCCTATATGTACTTTTTCAGAATGGATTTCTAACTTCCATAATTTTAAAGTTTCAAAATAACAAAATCTTAATCTTCATTTGCTTACAAGCTTTGACAAAATAAAAGTATTTTTAAAATTACTAAAACCCCTTAAATTCTAATGTAAACACTTTTGCGATAGTATATTTTTATTTCTAACCTATGTTTACATTATATCTATATTGACGTATGGGTTTAGTATAGCCTAATCAAAATCTTTTCAGGAGCAAAACAAATTAAGACTTTTTTTTGAAAAAAGAAGACTCCTCACTATGTTCTGTCATCTCTAATGATGTTTTACCTCTTTACTTTGACTTTCTAGGTATGATCTATAGACATATCCTAATTGTAAAGACTAGACAACCAGGAGGAGATGAATTAAGCTGCTTGGCAAGACTTTATTGGAATGCACGCTCTCAGGCTGAATCCTCCCGTCCATCAGTGTGTGTCCGGGAGGAATGGCGGTGGGGCTCCAGTGCACAAAGAATTTCAAGAAAGCCCAGTCAGGAAGGGGAGGGCTTGGGGGCAGGAACAGAAGGCCCTTCCTGGATAGGTCAGGAAAACCTGCTGTTTGACAGGAGGCATGTCTACTGGTGGCATCAGCATCTGGCTGACAGCTCCATTCTGCAGCTACTGACCAGTCCCCCTAATTGAACATCCTGGACCCTAGCCTGACCTAATATCCCAGCCTTTTTGATGATATAGAACAGCAGATTCAGTCTAGCTACTTCGTGTGGGATTGAGGCACTGAGAGGGGGAGATTCCTCGGGTGTCGGTCAGGCAGGGAGGCAGACCAAGGGGTGTGGGAGCCTCTGGTTGTCAGTCATGTTGCTTGAATGTAGAAGCATCACCTGTGGGTATGAACAGAGGATTGGGAGAGATTACTGATTAGCAGAAAAAGAAGGGGGGCTGTCGAGAAATTTTGAGTTTGGTGGGAGTCCAGCATGATGGACCAGTCCAAGGATGGTCTATTCTGTAATGAAATTTGTTCAAGTTTTTAAGTAGTGATTACTGCATAATCAAGTCCTCCTGCCTTATCCCAGAAGCAGTGAATGGGGGCCAAGGAGAGCCCAACTATTACCAATAGAAAGATGGCCCTTTTTTCCCTAGAGAGGGAGGTGGTAACAAGTCATGGTAATTTACCCTCATTGTATAGTTAAGTCCCTATAACAAGGCTGGAGAGGACAAGGCATGTAAACATAGTATTTAGTTTTTAATGTCACAGATGTCTATCTTTAAAGTATTTTAAATGCCCAGGAATGGCTGTGTTCTTGGTTTTGCTAGGTGTTTAAGATGAAGCAAGTCAAATTAACATTTGTTCTTACCTATTGTTAAGAGTCACCTTTGGTTCTCCTGGGAGGCATCCTTGAGGAACTTGAGAGCAGCTTGTTAGCTCTGCTATTGCCATCTGCGTTAGGATAGGTCAAGGTCTGGTGCTGATGTGTCTTCCCTGGGAAGCCTGAGGGACTGTCGCTTTGATAAGAGGAGGGGGGAGGAAAAAGGCCACGTGGCTTCTTGACAAGTTGGAGTCCAAGGGAGACGGAGAAGGGGTCCCTGGGCTAGACGAAAAGGGGTCCCTCTGGACAGTGGTGATCCACGGAGCCAATTTCCCCAGGCCCCAGGGTGTAGGTAAAAATTTGCTTTGCCCCAGCGAGACACAGAGATACCTGGGACAAGAAACACACCAGGGCGTGGAGCAAAAACACCAGTTTATTCTAGAAACTATAGAAGCTTAAATGCACTCTTGGACCAATCAGATCCAAAGGTCACAAACAAAGAGGTGCTCTTTGGCAAGAGCACAGTCTATTAGCATAGAATGGGGAAGGATGGAAGGGAGGGGTGAGAAGGATGGAGATGCTCCTACAAGGGACAGTTCCCTTTCTTGGTGACTTCCTGTTCATCGTATGGCATTTGATTGGCTCTTTAATTCTCTAATGGTCTCAGAAATCTCCCTGATCAGGAGGTCCTGTGGCCCAGAGATGTAGAGCACTTCAGAGAAGTTTCCTCATTCCTTGGATTCAAGTTGACTCAAAGGGCAAAAGCCAAATACCGTTTTTTGGTTGTTTTTTTTTTGCCCTTTAATTTAATTTTAGTTTTTAAGTCTTGATCTTAAACACTCAGCAAGCCAATCTCATCAGTCTTAAAGTAAGGGTACTGGGCTTTAATTTTAAGGTCTATCCTATAGGTGGTGGCTGATTTATCTTAAGATAATCTGCATTGATTGTTCTTGAAGTAGTACCTCTGTAAAACATTAACAGGCTATAGTTAGAGTTTCAGGAAAATATAAAATAAAATCAACAACAGCAAAACATATTTAGTTTGTGTAATAGCTTTCTCAAATTTCAGGTGAGTTACATATTATATCCCTGTTTGAGGTCCTAATGTTCTTTACAATAAAATTAATCCTTTGAACATATCTTTAAATGAACTGGAGTCTGGTCTACATTGAAGCCATTGTAGTAAGCTGGGAGACAGAACTATTTTAGGTAAGACAGGGCTATTTGCAAAATTTTAGCAGAATATTAAATAGATTAGGTCCTCATTTATTTAAAAGATCACTTTGATGTAAAAATAACTTAAAGTCTTATCTTATTGATGATAGGTTCAGTTATAAAACATTAAATGATATGAATGGATACCATACAAGTTCAGTTTGGAGAACATCAGCTTGATAAAACATTCTTTTAAACCTTCTATTTTAAAGACTTGTATCCCTGGAAGATATGAACACATTTAATATAGAACCAGAATTACATTGATGTTATTACATTAAGTTTAGTTCTGAAAGAAAAATTTAGATGTTAACTTTTCATTTAATCACAGTTGTTAAACTTTTGATTAGAAATATTCTCTCTTTCCAATAAATACCATATTTAGAATCTTTAATTTCTTCTGTTCATATCTCAAAGCAATCCTTGTAAATTTTTTGAACTTAGGCAACAGTAGACACCTTTAAAACTTCATATGGGAATCTATAAACCTTTGTGTTTACTCAATTTAAATTGAACCTTTTAAATCATGTGAATTGAAGATATTTGGATCCATTTTTTTAGGTTTAATTGATGAGCGCTCATTATCTGTGCCAATCCTGTTACCATGTACATAGAAGTTAATGAAAAAAAAATGATGCAGCCAATAAAAATTAAAAATGCAGGGTGGTTGGTCCGGCAGCCCATAGACGGCGGCGAGAGCAGCCACGACAGTCTGCCCAAGCAGCGCGCTCGCGCGGATGGAGCGAGAGACGCAGGAACGCAGGGTGGGCGGGCCCCACCTAACGCTCTGCTGTCTGGCACTGGGACCGAGGCCAGTTCCGCCTCCCGGGAAGGCGGCGCTGCAGCTCGGGGGGAGCCGAGAGTGAGGGGAGGGGGCCACCGCATGGCAGGTAACTCAGATGCAGAGCTGCCTGTCTGAGCAGCGCGCTGACGCAGTGAGAAATGCAGGGAGGTGGGGAGGGCGGGCTCCACTCAACACCTCGTTCCTGCCTTCCGGCAGTGGGACTGAGGCCGGCTTTGTTTTCTCCGGCGGGAAACTGCTGGGGAACTGCCTCAGCTTTGGAGAGGGGAGGGGGTCTGGGTAGGGAGCAGGGTCAGAGAATGAGGAAGGAGGTACAGAAAAGCAAATGGGAAAGGGGGCTTTTAGGGAGAAGAATGGTGAGAGGACAGAACAGATGGGAAAGAAGGGAGGGGCGAGAGCACATTTTCCAACAAAGCCTCGATGAAAGGAATTTCTGTCCATTTCCCCATCTGGTGACAAAAATTAGCCAAATCAGTGAGGATCTGAAAAATCAAAAGTTCCCCCTAGAGGCCATTTTGATCCGTTATCTAAGCCATAGTACAGTGGAGTTTTGAGGTCTAGAGAAGAGTTGGGGTTCCTTGTGACTTCTCAGCGGTCCCAGGGAGTGGGTGGGAACATAAAAAGGCGTCCCAAAAAATGCTTGTGTCCACGGGAGAATGGGGGCAGGAAGAAAATTGAGGTGTCCCTCAAACCTTCCGGGGCCCAGACGGCAGTGGCGAATGGCTAACATGGGGATTAGGAACGTCTTCCCAAATCCACATGGCCTCAAGTGGACAGAGAGCCCACACACATGTTTGACTTATCGGATGGGCCTCTGGAGTAAACGGTGGGGCAGGGGGCAAGCTGAGGAGTCAAAGGAAGGGCGGGGGTCCTACCTCACTCTTGTCAGGCCTCTGAGGAAGACAGAGAGCGGCTCAGGATTTCTCCCAGTCTGGAGGGCTTGCCTCAACGCCAGTACAGGGGAGGTTCAAAATCCTCCCAGGTTTCGCGCACCATTATGTAAAGACTAGACGACCAGGAGGAGATGAATTAAGCCTCCTGGCAAGACTTTATTGGAATACTCGCTCTCGGGCTGAATCCTCCCATCCATCAGAGTGTGTCCGAGAGGAATGGCGGTGGGGCTCTGGTGCACAAAGTATTTCAAGAAAGCCCAGTCAGGAAGAGGAGAGTTTGGGGGCAGGACGAGAAGGCCAGAGTCCTTCCTGTATAGGTCAGGAAAACCCACTGATTGACAGGAGGCGTGTCTACTGGTGGCGTCAGCATCTGGCTGGCAGCTCCATTCTGCAGTCCCCTGACCAGGGGACTGACCAGTCCACCTAATTGAACATCCTGGACCCTGGCCCGACCTAACACTAATAAGACTACATCAGCTCCTTAAGACATTTTATACTTAAGTATCTCTTATTTACTCAAAACTGATACTAATACAATAGTTACTAGTGTGCTTCACCAAACACTTCCTATTCTCCATCTTCCTAACACAAATGGGACTACATTTCTGGTTTATTGGGGAGTGGCTGAGAAACTGGAATAGCCAGAGGAAGGAACACATATGATTTGCAAACATATGATGCAATGTGAATTCCTCCAAAACTTATTTCCTGTTGCCTTGATGGTGATAATGTTCTAGAGTATCGACTCTACTAGCATGGATCCTGAAGGACTATAAAAATACACACACACACACACACACACACACACACACACACATATATATATATAATATATAGTAGTCAAACTGCAGCAAGAAATAAAATTTTGTATATTTAAGCCACTAAAATTGTAAATTGCTACTAGAGCAAAATTGACACATCTCAACAAATGTATATAGTAACCAGTTAAACTTTTTAATTAAATAATTTTGTTTCCAGCTTTAATTTACAAAAATAAAAATAAATCTTGAGTGCATTACATATAAAAGTTAATGTTCAAAGTGGCAATAAAGCTTGTTTTGCTGTCTCTTTATACACTATATTATCTGCTAGACACAGTATGTCTCTTCTATGCCAACTCTTTACCGATGCATGTCTAGAGATAAAACATGAATTTCATCAGGGAAAGAAATAATGAGTCCCCATGAGTAAGTTACCTTCGAGATCTTCAGGGTATAAACATTTGCACATCATGACCTCAGATATGTCTCAAAGAGAAAAAATGACTTTCACCATTGCAAAGCTGTTCTATTTTGCCAAATCAGATCTGTCAGGCAAGGCACCTGGACCTCATAAAAAGTAACATCAAAAGTAATCAATGCATGCAACAAAATCCAAGTAACATTATAGGTTGTACATGCTGCCACAGCTATATTTGCTCTTCAGAAGGCAATTCATTCAGTATAGAAATTCAGATAATATGTGCATTTGTACTGAAATTTAAAACATTTAAGGCAATATACTAGAGTATGTTTAGCTAATTTAATACACTTTACCAAATACTTAACCAAATTAACCCAGGGTAAATAGGTTTCTGCAATGAGGAACATGGTAATTTGCATTGTTGAAGAATCTAACTTCTTTCTGTGAACCAGTAGGTATGTGAGAAGGGAGAAAGACCTGGAAGCAGTAATGAGAAGAAAGGAAGACAGTTAATTCCAATTCTGAGCCCAAAGGTATAAATCATGATTCACAAGAAAACACCCTGCTGAAAAGAGATAAAAAAACAGAAACCCAGGGAAAACTAAAATAAAGCAAAATAAATAAATAAATAAATAAAGTAGCATGCTATGGTTTGAATGATACTTCTTAATTCATATATCAAAATGCTAATTCCCAAGGTATTGATATTAGGATGTGGTCTTTGGAAAGATTATTAGATCAAGATAGCAGAGACCCCATGAGTGAGATTAGTGCCCTTATAAAGAGATTCTGGAGAGTCACCTTTCTAATGTTACCATATGAAGACACAGAAAGCACTGTCTATGAGGTACTGGCCTCAAAAGACATCCAAAATGTTAGTGTTTTTATCTTGAAATTCCCAGATTCCAAAAATTTGGAAAACAAATATATATGTAATGCATTTAGTCTATAGTATTTTTGTTATAGTAACCTGAACAGTCTAAGACAGAAATTAGTACCAAGAGTACAATGTCACTATGAAAAATACCTAAAAATATAGAGGTTGCTTTTGATCTGAGTAATGGCCAAAGTAGAGAAAAGTTTAGATTTGCATGTTAGAAAAAGCCTTCATTTTCTCAAATGGACCTTTAAGAGTGATTCTGGTGATGTCTCAGAAGAAGAGGTCAGAATGCTCAATCTTCTTAGAGAGTATCTGTTTATGAAAAGAATGTTATTAGAAACATGGATAGTAAAAGCCATTGTGATAAATGCCGAATATTGGAAACTGGAAGAAAAGTCACCCCCTTTTTTTTGTACTAGAGATTGAACTCAGGGGCACTCAACCACTGAGCCACATCCCCAGCCCTGTTTTGTGTTTTATGTAGAGACAGGGTCTCACTGAGTTAATATATTGCCTCACCATTGCTGAGGCTGGCTTTGAACTCGTGATTTTCCTGTCTCAGCCTCCCTAAGCCTATAGGCTTGTGCCACTATGCCAGGCTAAGAAAAGTCACCCTTGTTAAAAATAAAAAAGTGGTAAATAGCATCTGGATTGTGTTTGTGTCCTACTATTTGGGGGAAGGTAAAACCTGCAAACAATGAAATTGGTTATTTGGCCAAAAAATTTCTGAGCAAAGTGTTAAAGGTGTAATATGGCGTTTCTTGAGTGCTTATGATGCAATGTGAGAAGAGATTATAAAGATAGAATTTTTGGCTTCCCTTGGAAAGCAGTATGTAGATTCCTCAGAAAACTTGGAATGGAACCATTTGACCCAGTTATCCCACTCCTCAGTATATACCCAAAGGGCTTAAAATCAGCATATTACAGTGATGCAGACACTTCAATGTTTATAGCACCTCAACTCAATAGCTAAACTATGGAACTAACCTAGACATCCTTCAACAGATGAATGGATAAAGAAAATGTGATATATATCCACAATGGAATATTACTCAGCTTTAAAAAAGAATGAAATGATGGCATTTACCAGTAAATGGATGGAGCTGGAAAATTTGCTAGGTGAAATAAGCCAATCCCAAAGAACCAAAAGTCAAATGTTCTCTCTGATAAGCAAATGCTAATTCACAATAAGAGAGGGTAGGGTAGAATGGAATTATTTTGCATTAGGTAGAGGGGAGTGAAGAGAGGAGAGGGTTATGGGGTAAGAAGCATAGTAGAATGAATCTGACATTATTACCCTATTACATATATGACTACAAAACTGGTGTGATTCTACATTACATACAACAAGAAGAATGAGAAATTATGCTCCATTTATGTATTAAACACTTGGTTTTCAACCATTTTCTGACACTGGAAAAAAACAAGAATTTTTAGCAGGGCATAGTGAGAAGTGTCTGTAATCCCCACAACTCAGGAGGGCTAGGTAGGAGGATTGCAAGTTTGAGGCTAGCCTGAGCAACTTAATGGGACCCTGTCTCAAAATAAAAGATAAAAAGGACTGGGGATATAGCTCAGTTGTAAAGTGTCTCACTTGAGTCTCACTCATATCAGATTTGGACCAGACTCTAGAATTGACACTTTTGAGTTGATGCTGGAGTGAATGAAGGCTTTGAGGACTACTGTGATGGAATTAATGCACTCTATATATGAGGAGAATATGGACTTTGAGGAACACCGTGGTGGAATGCTATAGCATGAATATTTTTGTCCCCCACAATATTCGTATGTTGAACTCCTGACGTCCAAACTGATGGCATAAGGAATCATAGCTTTGAGGAATTGATGAGATCATGAGAGTATAGTCCTCACATGGGAGGCCCCAGAGAGTTATATAACCCTTCCACCATGTAAGGACATAGCTAGAAGATGCCATCTGTGATGTATACACAATCACCAGACACAAATCTGCCAATGCCTTGATCTTGTTCTTCTCAGCCTACAGAACTCTGAGAAATAACTTACTGTTGTCTATAAGCTATCTTTTTCACAGTATTTTTGTCATGGCTGCTTAGAAAAAGATGCCATAATCATTGCAAAGGTTTACAATGTGGGAGACATGATGTTTAAGAAAATTCTAGAGGGTTCAGCTCAAAGCTTTTGGTAGTTTAATGGTACTTAACATAGAACAAATATCCATTTTATGCTTGTTGTAGATTTTATACACTTATATCTTGGAAACTATCAATATTTTCAGTTTACCATTGATGTGTGGGTCTTTATCTGTCCTTTCAGCATGTTAGTGTTTCTTGTCATGAAATATAGTCTAATGAGAAATGTTTAAAAATAATCTCTAGTAAATAACCTTTTTCTTGCTTTTTTAAATGGAAATACATATAAACCAGTGAAATTTGATTTCTGACTAGTGAAAATCTAACTTAAACTAGTGCTCATTGTATCCCAGAGCATCCCCTCCTGTCATTTATTATTTTGATTATTTTGTTTGCATACTGATTTATTTTTATCATATTTATTATATCATATCCCTTATTATAGTATAAATGGCAAAAGTATTGTGACAGTCTCTACTGTATTTTATTATAAACCTTCAGCAGAGAACCTCATGTATAAAGGTACTCTAAAATATTTGTGGAATGAATGATTTTATGTATTTTGTAAGTTTTAATTTCTAGGTATACATTACCCCTCCATTGATATAATTTAAATATCCTATTATAACCAAGTTAGAGTCATCAGATTCATTCATCTTAAAATTTCAAACTTTTGCTATTAAAAAACTGAGAAACAAACATTAGATTATGACCATGACATCAGAAGTGCACTCAATATCAGATGGAATCACACAGTCTCATATTTACATCTTAGTTACACTTGCACTAATAGTAAAAATTACTTATGTTGTGCTATTCTAGATCAATGACATACTTATAAAGTTTTATTATATAAACACTAGAATGCAAGTTCCACGAGACCACACTATATATTGTCATTTAGTGAAATGACAGAATTTTTTTTTCCAAGCCTGTAAAACATTATTATGATTCACTTGGAAAAAGCAAATGTGTCAACCAGAGAGGAGATGTATTAACAGAAAAGTATACATAAAATAGGAAGATAGTACATGATATTGAAACCAGAATTAGACAGACAGTCAGTATAGATAGGTGAATGGAGTCAGGTCCGATCAAGGAGGACAATTTGAGTCTGGGAAGTTGAAGACTTCCCCCTAAGGAATTGAAATGCCTTCAGAGACCTTCCTCCACCTTATCAAGATAACCTGTTCCTGCTCCAACCTGTTACTAAGGCAACCTATCCCAGGAATTGTCCCTCCCTACAGGGAGTTATAAAAGTTGTCAATTAATGTATCTTGGGCTATTCCATATGGCCCTTCCCCCTGTTCATCTGCTTCTCACTTTTTGGCCATCCCACCTGAGCCTAGTTACCTATGCAGGGAGGAGAGAGAAAAGGAGAAAAGAGCAGGAGAAAAAAAAGGAAGCCTAGAATGTATAAAAAAGGCAGAACACTCACACTTCTTGGGATACCAGGGCACCAGCTATGGTCCCCTTCTCCCTCCCGGGAGAAGTCTATGTTACCCCTTTTTAAATAAACCCTGCTTTATATGCTTGCATTGCCATACTTCTCTAATGTTATTCTTCAACATGTGAGGAAGCAGGACTCATCACCAATAACCAGCAGTATCCATATCAACAATTTAACAATATATGAGAAGCCCAGATTCTATTTAAGAATTTGCTTTACTCCAGACAAGCACAAAACAAAGAGAATCTGCATTGAAACGCATAAAAAATGCAAATGGATACTTTAGTCACATCAGCCAATCCACCATTCAAGCACAGATCAACACTGAAATTCCTTGGGCCAGTGTAGTGTTTCCTTGGTAGCAAAGAGGATGAAGCAAGCATTCAATCACCCGAACATTTAATGCACTGTTGGAGGGGCTGGTTTGCCTCACATGGAGTTCAGACAAAACTGCCACAGATCAAACACTTGAGGGCAATTAAGAAAAAAGAGAAAGAGATGGATGGCTTGTTATGGCCAGCATGTCTCTGTGAAAACTGATAGAGTGCAGAACCTGAGGTTTCTTCCTAAGAAGAGAGGAAGTGCTTGCCTGAGTGATCAATTCCATCTTGACTCAGCCAGAGAACACTAACAACACTCTCATAGCTTTGTGGGGTACAGATAAGAACAAAGGAAACAGACAGTAAGCTGGGGTGCCTAGTATAGGTCAGTAAGACTGGGACAAGACACAGAACTTGAGGTTTCTTTATGAAGGAGGGAGAGAGATGAGAGCCTACTTCCGGTGTCCCAGCCCAAATAATAGCAATCAGATCTCAGGCAGAACAACAAATTATAGGCTCTTAAAAAAAGAAAAGAAGAAAGAAGGAAAGTGAGATAGAGGAAGGAAACCAATAAATCCCCTCTCATTAAAAAGCTACATGCACAAATCCATAGATTATATAGCCAGTGGAAAGATTTGAAAGCCTTCCAGAACCTCTAGCCAAGGTGGCTGGTAAAATTCTTTCTTTCCCTTTTGAAGCCCATCCATAAAAACTGAATGAGGATATCGTTTCTTCAAACAGAAAACCAGTGCAAATCATAAGGGATATGAAAAATTATGACATAAATCAAAGGAACAAAATAAAACTTTGGTAACCAATTCTAAGGAAATGAATTGTGAATGTCTGACAAAGAATTTAAAATAATAATCTTACAGAAATTCAATTATAAGAGAAAACATACAAATTAACAAGATAATCAAGATAGTCAAACTCTAGAAACAGTAGAATTCTGGTTCTCAGGGTTTGAGAGAAGGAAAAATGGAGAGTTGCAATTCTACAGGTATACGATTAAAGTCATACAACATGAATTATGTCTAGAGAGCTACTGTTTAACATTATACCTAGAGTCACCAATACTGTATTTTACACCTAAAACATTTTAAGAAGGTGCATTTCTGCATTACCTTTTAAGTTTTTTTTTTTTTTAACCACAGTACATTTCAAATAAGTGAAATGAGGAATTTTTATTTTAGTATTGTCCTGGTAAGAGAAAGTCTTTGTTAAATTCTATCCCTCTAGTTGAAATGCAGGTCTCAAAGTCTATTACTAGCTAATAAGTATTCCTTAAAGCCATTCAGCATTTATTCTTTGGGTTTAAAGCTCAAAATTTTTTTTAAAAAATCCCATTTGGTTTCTCATATGTGTTTGTGAAATAGTTTATTTTTAAAATAAATTCAGTAGGAAATTTCCTATCATGGTTCTGGTAAAATTTGCCTACAGAGATGCTACAAAAACTGAGAAATGTACTTATTCAATAGTCAGCAAAGTTTACTAGTGGACCTCTGGGTCTCTGACAAATCAGAGGAAAAAATTCATCTGCTGGCAAGAAGACTACTTATGTTCAGGAGTTGATGCTGACAGTCATACTATTATAACATGGAATACAGCTCCAGAATCAGAAGCCAACCCTTCTACTCACAGTATTCTAGTGCCTCTTACCAACAAAGACCCAGCATGGTGCTGAATGGCAAAGGAGGAATGCTGAAGGACCCTAAGTCTAGTATTGCCAATCAGAGTAAATGAGGGTGAAGTTAGAGCTGAGAGACAGTGAATTAAAAATGAACTCACATGTTCAGATGCCATCTTGAATGAAAGTATTTGTAACAAAAACACAAATATTCTCCATTAAGATGTGGAAAGAAAAGTATAGCTACTTTATTTCTTTTAAACTGTTCTTTATGGACCAATGGTTGTTGAGTAGCAGGAGGAAACAAATTATATTTTAATTCAATACTTTAATTTTTTATACAATATTATAATTCAAACATTTGTCTTAAACATGTATTTAGTATGGTTATATGATATACCTAATCTCTTAAATTTCCTTTCATTCCTACAACTCACTTAAAAATCGTTTGACAGATATAAGAGCTGAGGTTTATACAGGTGAAAGAATCCTTTAAGCTACACAGTACCCTCTGGACCATCCACATATCTCAGTGAGGAATTGAATCATCTTGTCTACTACATTGACTGGTTTGTTTCAGAAGGAAGCTTAACCTATCTGCATTTGGACAAGAAGTTCTGCTTTATATCCTTAAACCCATAACTTATGGCTAGTGTCCCTAGAAATTATTATCTGTAGTGAATTCATAGTCCATGGCTTCATTGCCTCAACAAATGTCAATTGTTATCTTTGACATTCACTTACTCTTGCATTTAAGAACTTCTGGGATCCTGGGATCCATGGAGGAAGGTCCTGATCATCAACTATGGTTCATCTATCTACTTATACATGCTGTCATCCTGTACTCCCACCAAGAAATGGTTTACTTGGGACATTCTCTTCAGTCATGAAGATTTCTAATAATGAGCTGTGGGAAACTTGATACCACTGAATGCTTTATAATCCACCCTATATATATGGGGTGTTTGTTAAGACTATACATCTCGATTTTTAACTAAGAGTTGGGTATAGCAGAGATAAAATCTCTTTAATTTCCCTATTCTTTTCTTCACTGTTCATCATAGATAACAGCTACTATATCAAGTCATACCTCTTTTTAAAAATCGAATCCTACCTCTTCTCTACTTTAAACTCAGAGCTGTCTTTGTGGAACAGGAGAGAAATCCGCTTACTGACAAGTAAGTCAAAATTCAGAATCACTTCAGAAAACATATTTGTATTAAAATGCAAAAAGAACATTTGTCACAAATGCATGGGACAGTTAAATTATATTCAACTGCTTTCAAATCAGTAAGATGAGATAAATGCTCTGCATAAAACTAGATTTAAGATAGAAATAGTGTACCTTCAACAGAATAAATGTAAATGGGTAATTTAAAAAAATGTTTAATCTTATAAAAGCCAAATATATAGAGAAAAAGCTCCATTTAAAATGTACATATGTATGAGTGTGCATATTTACACACATTTGTTTGTTACATTTTTGGAGACAAGAAGTAATGAAAAGCTAAATTTGAAGTATTATAACGTATATAGCGGGCTTAAAAAAGGAGGGTTAATAGATTCCGTTGAAAGATGCTGTTACAAAGCCAAGATTATCATGAAAATTAATTTTAAATAGATGTCCATCAAAAATACCTAGTAAATCTAGAGAAATATAAAATGTCCTTAAAACCTGGGAGTAAAGAGAAATTCTGAAACACACTGACTTTGTACAAATACATTTGAACATGTTTTGTCAAAAATCATAGACAAAGTCCTTAAACTTCTTCTAGGTATTTTGGTAAGAAACCAAAAAGCTAAGTACATGGTCCCTTGTTGATGAAGTAATGGCTTCAAGATGTTGCCAACAGGAATGAGGGCAATAATGAAATGTTGCTTAAGTAGCAAGTCTCTGTAGGCTTAAGCAACAGTTCCTTAATGTGCAATTGTTTACTTTATCATTTAAGAAAACACAGTACTAGGGTAAAAGCTAAATTTCTATTTAAAAGATTCTCAAAAGTAGAATCTTAAGTTAATTTCTTGACAGAGAAATATTTCTCTCACATATAATAATCCAGAGATGTATTGGCTACCACTACTGGGACATCTCTACATATTCCCTGTGTGACTTCCTTTATTACTTTTTCATCCATCCTTGCCCTATCAGTGACAAGGAAGGAATACAAAATCACAGACTCTTATCTTGGTCTCAGAAAATGACTGATTTTGCACATGTCACTCATGCCCACATGACCTTCTTTCAAGTTTGGTCATGTGGCCACACACAGTGACAGGGGAGTCTAGAAGTATCCTTGACAACTGGGTTGTCACACAAAATTAAAACTCAGGGATGGAATTCTCTTACTAAACAGAGAATAAAATGGACACTGGGTAATATTTAACAATCTCTACTTTTCCCTATTACATGCTCTGCAAAAAAATGTAGCTGCCTGCCTGCTGTACTTGCAGAAGTAGATATGTAATGTTCTGGTTTCCATTGTCTTCGTCTTGAACACTGTTCTCTGCTGTGATTTCCATGCTTCTCCATGTTGAATATACAACAGGTTATTTTGAGGGCTAATGGTCTTTCCCTCCCGGATTTGATTTGAAAACAAGGTCCCAATTTATCAAAAAAAACCCCAAAAATTGCAACATTAAAATGGCCTTGCAAATAACCAAGCAACTATAATTCATTGTAACATATTACTTTAGACCATAAATGTGACTTAGAACCACTTAAATGTTTCTGACAGGTTTACATAGAACCTGTACTTGATTTCCATATTTCGGTACCTTCCATTTTTTTCAGCCCATGGCAATTTGGTTTCTAAATTTCATACTCCTAATCAAAACAACTAAAGTAGACTTCACCAAGAGATATGGGGATAGAAACCTTTAGTCATAAAGTTTGAATGACAGCTGTATTATACTAAAAAAACCCAAAATATAAAATATGTAAGAAATACAGTAAAATGAGAGATAAGAGATGTGCACGAGTATTCACATATTGCCTATAAGTTTATCTGTAGATAAGAAAAGACATCAGTTTAAGTGTATGCCAATAAAAAGTAAATAAAAAGGAAGATTAAAGTAATAGTTCAAAGAAAGAGAGCTGTATGGATATTAAACATATGGTGAATGATTTTATGATACCCTCTGGGTACTATTAAAACACCCACAAGTAATCTGATTACTTGTCCCATCTGGAATCCACAAAGCTTCAGGTTAGTTGCTATGTACCTAACTGCATGCCCTCAGAATAATTGGTGTTGTCTTATTTTTTTTTCCCTTATTGATATTCTCCATCACTGCCAAAAATGACATGGAAAGAGTACCCAAAATGTATAACTGAATATGGCAATGGTGTCTCATCTGTTATTTTTATCTCATCAGTCTCTTTTCTTTTGAACTTTTGCAGAGTGAGAAACATTTTATTTCATCTTGTCTCATTTAGGGTTTAGGTTTAGAAGTTTTGCCAACCTGAAACATATCATGCTCTACATTTCTATTTGTGTGTGTGTGTGTGTGTGTGTGTGTGTTGCATATATCACTTATTGAAAGTAAATAACATTCTTAAGCCTTTTAAATCAATAAATAAAGCCTTAAATTATTGACAGAAACTTTCCTTTGTGTACTACTACACCTTCCCTAAAATTTGTCTGTTTTAGACATTCCATAATATTTCACATTGACAACCACTTGCTAAAGAGCATTCAATTGAAATTGGAGTGTTTTCAAACATATTCACAGGTAAAAGTTTATTTTTAAATATAGTTTGCAAAATGGTATCCTCCGCCAAAATCTCCATTCTGTCAATTTCTTACATTCCTAAAACTAGATTAAATACACATTTGCTGAGAAACATTTTTTTTTTCATCTTGGATCATCTAGGGGCTTAAGTTTAGTAGTTTTTCCAATTTGAAACACATCATGTTCTGCATTTCAAGCCTTGCGTGTATGTGTGTGTGTGTGTGTGTGTATAAGAAAGAGGAGTGTGTGTGTTAATATAAGTGAGGCTGACTCATCAGAGAACAGCAGGTAACAGATGTATGTATGTGTGTGCGTGTGTATAAATGTGTGTATGTGTATATATATATGTATATATATATTCTGTGTGTGTCTATCTCCCTCTGTGTGTGTGTGTGTGTATTACTGTGTGTGTAAACTTGGAGTACCAGTACCACTGTACCACTGAGCTACAATCTCAGAAATTTTAATTTCTTTTATTGTTTCATTTTAAGACAAGGTATTGCTAGTTTGTTGAAGTGAGCTTCATACTTCTGATCCCCCATTCTCCTGAGTTGCTGGGATTACAGGCATTCTCCACTGTTTCAGCCATGGAATATTCTGGATAGATAATTTTAGACATGGAGGTGTTCACTTAAAGTCTGAGCTCTGATCAGTGCAGTGTGTTTCGCCACAGGCATATTGTATAAAAGAGAGTCAAATCCACATATCTTCTATTTGGCCAGATTAAATAGATTAATCTTTCCTACTTTTTAAAATAAATTATCAAAATGTAACAAAAATAGAGTCTAAGGAGGCATACTGCAGAACAAGGTAAACAGAACTATATTTAATATTCTTTTGGAAATGAAATTTATTTTGTTGTTATTCTCTCAGGTTTTTAATTTCCAAGTAATTTTAAAATGTATTCATGTATATATGTGTTTTATTTTATTTTAAAATAGCATCTCTGGGTCTGACAATGTAGCACAGTGGTAGAGCATTTGCCTAGCATGCACAAGGCTCTGCATTCAATCCCCAATATCGGAAAAAAAAACAAGTGCTAAGTTTTCACGTAGTGATTTATGACTTATGAAACATGGCTTAAGAATGTTATAGTGATATTTTTATTTGTCTACATTGATATGAAAGCAATAATGTAATTATTAATTTTTAAAGATACACTCTGATTTTTAAATAATATATTTTAAGGCATGATGGCTTTTACTTGCACCTATATATGTCTTTGTAATCAAACACAATTCATATATATAATTTTAAATAAATATATAAACAAATAACTAGTTATTTAGGCTGGTAAGCACTGACACAATTAACATAGTCTTATAATTGGTTAAACTGTGTAATATTTTAAGCTGGGCACAGTGGCGCATGCCTATAATCCCAGCACTTTGGGAGGCTGAGACAGGAGAATTGTGAGTTCAAAGCCAGCCTGAGCAACGGCTAGGCGCTAAGCAATTCAGTGAGACCCTGTCTCTACATTAAAAAAAAAAACAACAACAACAAAAAAAAAAACATAAAATAGGGCTGGGGATGTGGCTCAGTGGTCAAGTACTCCTGCGTTCAATACTGGTATCCCCCCCAAAAAATGTGTAATATTTTAATAGCATTCAGCCTTTGCAGCAATATCACTTCAAATGAGTAGGATGTAAATATCACAGTAGATTGTAGTAAAATTCAATTGTATTACCATTGTCCAAACCTGTGGTATATGAGCAGTATTCTATATCTATTGCTAAACATTTCTTCATATACTACCAAAGAAAATAAAGCCTAAGGTAAATTTTTAGATAACCAAGTCTGAATCAGATAATTGATTTTGGAAAAGGTAGTAACATAAATCTGCAATGATTGGTTGATTTTATTCATAATGCCAAAGATAGACGAGGCATAATATAATTTCTTTGTAACATTAAATTGGTGATTGTGAATAGAAAAAACAGTCTGGCAGAGCAGCAAAAAAGAAAGAATACTAAATATTTTGAACAGGTATTATATCATTTCTCAGTACACTGTTTTCCTTATTTCCATGCAGCACCATAATTGTATATTTTTTGTAGGCCTTTAGTTTTGAAGAGAGTATTCTTTATGTGTGTTTAATTTGTCTATAAGATCTACTTCATTAATTTTAGAAAGCACTCAAAATTCTGTTGAAGATTGAACTGATTATTTCTTTTCGAAAACATGAGTTTGCCTCTCTCTGAATTTCCTTCTGTAGTTTTTAGTGGATTAGAAACATTTGTGATTTAAATTCAATAAGAATTATTTGGGGTCAGATTTATAATTGTCTTAAATATTTTCATTTTTGATAAGCTACTCAGCATAAATATGTATGCTATTTAGCCAGTGTTCCTAGAAACCTTATCATCCCCTTTTCTAGTAAAGCATCTGAATCTAAGCATTCAGCAAAAGATAACACTTATAATTGAATAAGAGGATACAAAATTCAATTTAAATAGCCTGTTGTAACCAGTTTGATTGTAATGTATTATAGCTATCATTGAAATAAATGAAAGATTACAATAGATTAAATATTTCATGCTAAGTTTTCTACCATTGAGATTTGTTTTCTTGTCACAGCTGAATTGAGACTGCCTATCACAAAATTGATGAAGATATTTTTAGGTCTACATAATATCTAATAGCTGCATGAAAAAATAAGGCCCCACAATTATTCATTTACTATGGATATACATAATAAATATGCAAGAGCATAAAAATGCTTAAATAACTGACACATATTTCCGCTGTGTAGCTGGACATTTTTGGCTTCTCCCACAGACTTAATATATGGTAGAAATAGATATGTAATCAAGAAAATGAAAGACAAAAAGAAAGTTTAAGGAAGACTTCATAAAATCACTTTTTCAAATTCACAAATAATCAATTTTGTTAGGGCAAATATTTTCAAAATCATTACTTAAGGCAAAACATTTTAAAAACCATTACTTAATCCATTAAAATAAGTGTAGATTTCCATGAAAATGGGGGAAGCAACAACATGTATCATGAGCAATTATCAAACAGAAAAGATATTTCAGTGTGAGGGTAAAATTTATAACATTTAGTTGAAGAAAAGATAAGTAACAGGAGACAGAGAGTGGAGTCTTAAAATGAATTTTGGTATGAAAGAAAAGAGATAAATTTAGTTGTAAGAAAACAGAATAAAGGGTGCTTAACTTGTTGTTGTTTTAAGTAAACACAGAGGAGATTTGAATATCTTTTACTTCTAAAGGGAGGAAGCTATTTGGATCAGAAAACTGCAAGAAATAAGAGATAAGGGGTACATAATGGAGTTACATATCAGAGATAGCACAGTATATAAAAACTAGAGTATAAATAGAAATCAGGAAACAGATCAACCCTAGAATCAGAAGAACTTGAAATCATTGTTAATGATGCAATTCTGCATGCCACTGCATTGGCATTAATGTAAACATTATTGGTTTGATGGAATGCAGATTTTTCTGGAAAATAGAAACAAATTTTCCTAGATATAATCGGAAAATGAGGTGTGGTGTAGAAATGAAGATTTGAGTGTAATATTTTGCCTTATAACATTCTGGTGTGCCATGGATCATGTATATGATGAAGACCCCATAAGGTTATAATGCAGCTGAAAAGTTCCTATTGCTAAGCCGGGCGCGGTGGCTCAAGCCTGTAATCCCAGCACTTAGGGAGGCTGAGACAGGAGAATCGCAAGTTCAAAGCCAGCCTCAGCAATGGCGAGGCGCTAAGCAACTCAGTGAGACCCTGTCTCTACATAAAACACAAAATAGGGCTGGGGATGTGGCTCAGTGGTCGAGTCCTGAGTTCAATCCCCAGTACCAC